>JANJYP010255650.1:0-19805 GCA_024605115.1 Rastrelliger brachysoma | reverse complement strand
AACTTTCAAGGATTTCAAGGACCCGTGGGAACCCTGTTATTTGTCATGTCAAAACATAACTGACCTCCCAGTAAGTGGTATGACTGTAACTCTTGTAGCCCTAGCATCCCACCCCATGTATTACTCCTCTTCAGTTTAAAGCTGTATGTCTGTGTAAGCACATGCATATCTCAAGCTGCTCATGCAGCAGGAATGCTAACAGTAATACTATTTGACAGTGGATGCCCAGATCCAACAGTCCTGACCTTTAATGCTAAAAGCAGTGCAATTCTCCAAGAGGAACAACAGGACAAAAAAAGGGCCAGCTGGGAATATTGTGGCTAAAGCGCCACTGGTGATACAAATCTTGCAGGTACTTCTCAAATATCGCTATGGCTGAGGGCGCTGTCATGGCAGACCGTGTGGAAAGGCCCACTGTACTGCACATCAAAACCACTGTACTGCAAACTGTTTCAACTATGGGTCAGCCATCCAAAATCATTGAAGATTGAATACACATCATTAGATCTTTTTGAGGCAACAAAAACTAAAATATGGAAAAGGCTGGTCTGTTCTGTAAGTTTCTAAGCTATCGTGATTTGAGTCTCTTTACGACAGAACAACGTTTTCACAACATAAGCTCAAAAGGCCTTTTAAAGGATTCTGAAATATCAAGTTTTTTGCTATCGGGAAATTCCTCCCAGGCTGGCATTTGAGTAGCAGCTGGTCAGTCATGTCATGTCTTAATTCTACTGTTTAGCTTGTGACTTTTGCTTGTGAGGCTTAATGTAGGGCTAAAGGCAGAGTGGCAAGTTATGCTGCAGGTCACCATGAAGAGCCCTGATGGCCCCTGGGCTGCCATTACCAAGTCAAAAATAGCAGCAATCTACCCACCAGCCAAATCCTTGAGAGAATATAACGTTATGTGTAAATTTTTAAAGCAGAAAAGATCAAATTTAATTTCAAGTGACATGGGGAAAGAATCTTTGCCTTACATAATTACACGAGGAATGCTGGATAATAAAGTGATAGAGATCAACCTTGCGTGACTGGTACAGTGCGTGGCGGCAGTTTCGTGACTCAAAAACATGAATGCCTTACTGTCCTGTTGTGTGTTTGTCTTCTGTTGTAAATTTCATAGAGGATGTATTATATATATTTGTTGTGCTGTTGTAAAAGTGTTGCTTTGTCAGCACAGTGAGAAAAGACACACTGCTTTTGTCCATGCAGATTTAAAATACGAAGGTATGTGGACATAAAACAGCAGACCACTGCAGCCAACAATGTTTTCCTCTTTCCATTCAATGCACCATTGTGGCTGCATTGACAACAAATGACATTTTGTCTGGTACACAAATAGGGCAACAAAAAGTATATATTCAAGCTTAGTGTATAAGGAAGAGGCATAGAGGAAGATGAGCAGCTACGTATTTGACTTTGAAAGGCGTACTCAAGGAAAAAGCAAACCACATACGAGCCTACAGCCATTTCTTGGGTCTCACATTACCACTACTTGGGTGGTATTCCAGGGCTGATCTAGTGACGCTATTAAATGTGAACTATGGAAACGTTACTACTTGGCTTGCAAATCAAATATGGACTGTGTGGACAAGTGACAGTCAAATGTCATTAAACACTGGAAAGGAAAAACTGATATAATAAAAAATGTTCCACAACCTCATTAGATTGCTTATATATGTTCTGGGAAATGGTTGTCCACCTCAAAGCATCACAACAGTTATTAATGCCCTCCTGTTTCTCTGATGTAATGCGTAATTTCTGATTAACTGTCAGCTGCAACCCATGTGTTGAGGTTCACAAGGTTCGCATTCATGAGCTTCAATTCAAATACCACCCACACAATGGTAAAACTAGACCAAAAAAGGGGTTACAGTTGCTAGGACGACTTTGTGCCAAAATTTCACTGTTCACTGAGCTGCCAAACATGTTGCACCGTCCCAAATAATATGATGCGTCAAAGTCTTGCAAGTAGCTTACATTGATTGACACCTTATATTGTACCTTTACAACTCTGAACCAGCCACAAACACTGCTCCTCTTACCTGACTCGATTGCTGCAAAACTTGGTAAACTGCGGCTGGTTGAGGTATATCAGTCGGGCATCTTCTTGGTCAGCTAAGTGTGTCTTTTCTGATGTGTCCTCTGTCTTTTCATACCCTGCAAAATAGAAGAAAAGACAATCTATAAGGAACAAAATCTTCCCAGAGTACAAACAAAAGTAAGATGAAAAGATGTTTAGAAGTGTTGGAGTTGAAGCGTGTCGGAGAGTCCCCAAAGGAGTCTTTAAAAGTCTGTAAAAGGCGAGCCAGTATCCTTTACACTCAGTGAAAGCTATAGAGGGAACAGTTGTCCTTGGTGCTTTAGAGCCCAGAGATATCACATTTGTACATTGAATATTTCTTTAGAAACTAAACTTACCTCTGCTGGGTAGCATTAATGTCATGTCAGTACAATGCTCAAATTATCTTAGAGCAGTGAAGTCACTGACAATGCATCTCTTACTGCTCCCTACCCAATAAAATGTCAACTTTGCATCTAGGGTTGTAAACCCAGTATCAACATAATTCAAATAATGTTCAGAAATGTTTGTTCTAAGGCCAGTATGTATAAAATCTAATAGCTTATAGATAATAGAAATCACCTGCTTTATGTTAGCATAGCAACTGTACAATATCACGTAATATACATTTATGATCTATTAGTAACAAATCTGATAAAAGTTATAGTTATACATTGGGTTGCAAAGGGACAGAAATATGCAGTATATTTTCAGAAATTTTAAATCGGAAGTTGAGCTGAGGAATTTTGGAAATATTCCAAGTTGAATTCTAATAGAATTTATGGGAATTAACTAGAAATTTTGGGTTATTTATACAAACTGTATGAACTGTAAACAAACATAACACATAAACATATAAGGAGACATGCATTATGACAAATTAAAAAAAAGCAATTTAACTGATTTATACATTCCCATTAAGTCCCATATATTTTCTTTAACTGCTATGGAAGGATTCCTACTTTGAAAATTCCCATAATTTTGCAACCTTCGTTAAACCCAAAAAACATTGACCACTTTAAGCATAATTGTGTCACCATTAAAAAAAACCCTGGTCAAAGCTGCAATATAAAAAAATAATGTAATACTGACATGCTTAAAGCAGTAAAAATTCATCAATTGTGATTACATTCACATTTTGAAAGCTCACATTTCATGAATTGCTTCTGAGAAATTTCCATGACCACTTTTTGCTGGAAATGTGTTGTCATTAGAGCTAAGGATTTCCCGTAAACACTGACATCCTGCTGGCACCAGTAGATATAACTTATCTTTGGGAATCAGCAGCAGCAATGCAGCGTCAAATAACTGCAGTAAAGAGGTACTGATAGATTTCAAGACCTTTATCAAACTCTGTTTCTAGATAAATGTAGGCATTTGTTCTCATAGGTGAAGTAGAGACCCAATTCATTCCTCACTCAGTCATCTCACTTAATGACCTCTGCATTCAAAAATGTTCCATTAGCAGAAGACAGCACTCAGTACTGAATAAAACTGTCCTTGATTCTTTCTCTCCATCTGTGGATGAGTGAGGCAATGCTCCCACTGAGTTCAACAAAGTAGGATGGTGCTACCGTACATCAGCTAAAATAAACAAATCAAATGAGGGCTGGACGTGGGTCGCAGAGATGTTGCAAGCCTTCTTTATAAACAGCGCACAAAGTTTTTATTTATTGATTGGAAAGAGGCGTATCTGCCCCTCACATTGCTTGTTTAGGAAAATGCAGAGACATCACAGACAGACACCCTATGCAGCTCTCTCTGCTACTCCAGCTAACTTTCATAATTCCCAATCTGGTGACAGGTGCTGCATAATGTTGAAAACAGAAATGCTGAAGAAACATCTCGAGCTGCTAGTTTGGTGTGACACCATTCTCTATCCAACACAACAGTAAGTATCTTCAAAGACCCTTTCTAATAGACATAAAGATATATATGTATGCCTGGTCAAACACAATCCTCCTCAATGTTCAGTGTCCATCCAATAATGCAGTGTTTTTGAGTAATCTAGCCAATTTAAGTTATTTAATTGCTTAAAATATGATTCACCTATTCAAAGGACAATACAAAGCACTGTTCGTGGGAGGAGCCTGTAAATCTGAATCTGAATCTAGTAGACCTTTCCATTAACATTTTTCTTTTTTCAAACATTATGCTCAAACAAAATAGGTATAAGTAGCAGTAGGCTCTGTCTTTGATCTAACTATCTAAGAAGTAATTTTACCAGTTTGGTATTACAAATACTGAAAGCCACAGACACTGCTGGCATTTTGTAGTCACAACAGTTGATAATTGAAACTGACTTCTCTTTAACGTCTGCAGACTGGCTGAACACCAAATTACATTTGAAGATGGAATCTCTGGCGTGCTTGCAGAGACAGATTTGACATCTTCTTTGTAAAAAGAAAATTGATATAAATCCTGAGGTTCACATTTCACTTTCCTCATGTTTTAATTGATATGACTAGATTAGTGCTCTCAGCACTGCTCAGAGAACACTACTCTAAAACTCTCAAGTCAACAGTATTCCTAGACTCTCAAGTTGCATACATGTGAGTGCTGGACGGCCTTCCTTAGAATGCCTTGCAGTAGTGGTGGTGTTAGGCAGGTCATGAGGTAAGGACGGGAGTAGCATTTCTACAACTACAGATAAAATCCAAGGGTTTAAAAATGGAAACAAGGGCCATTTTGAGGCTTGGAGGAAGGAGGACTCGAGTAAGGGAAACTAGCTGCTTGAGACATCAACAACAACAAAATGCAATGTCATGAGGTACAGTAACCAGAGCCCCTACCGGATATGCCCCAGTTGCAACACAAGCCCCCTTCTCCATGCCTGCGGTATTTCTTTCTTGACATGTCAAGTCAAGGGGAAACAAAGTAGAAGACTGACACAGTCTTCAAAGTCACACTTTCTACTTTCTCGTTTTCCACCTACTACTCTCAACTTACAGTTTGCACTTTCTCACTCATGTTACACAAACCCCGTTCTTAAATTACAGNTGGTCATTTTGTCACCCGGGGAAACATGGATTTGGCTACGCCAGCCCTGTTATGCAACAGCCACCCAGATGTCAGATCAGCATTGATAGTTTATTGGATTAGCAGGGTGCCAAAAGGGCGTGTGTGTGTATCCAGGCAGCAACAGCTTAAAGACTGTTGCCTACTGCTTAAGAAAGTAAACTTCCTCCCCATAACACCTGTGATCATCACATAATGTATGATTTATGAAAAGTCATGTTGACCATCATAGGCCAGATGCACATGTTTACAGTACAATACAGTAAAACATGTTGGTCAAACAGTTCAGTATTGTGTAGCTGGCTAAATAATGTCAGTTTATTGCTTGTGTTTGCAGTACAGCAAACGTAAATACAAGTGAGATTTAAGAGAGTGTAATTATTGGCTCAAAATTTCCTGTAATCAATTTTACACACTTTTCAGAACTGAAAAACATTATTTCAGGCTTTTAATCTTCCACAAATAATAGGAAACAGAAAAATTAGATTTTTCAACAATGATATCATAATGGGATCTAAATTTTTCCCTAGAAGAAGAATGATAAATACTGTATATTAGGGCTAGGTGCAGATTTATAGAAACATGACCTCATAAAAGATTTGTAAAACAACTAAAATAATTTTAATGTTTATCACATGTGTCACCATGTTTTTACAGCACATTCCTTGAGAGTTGATCTGCTGATGCTGCATCATCTTCTTCCTTGAAGGAAGGTAACTTGCTATCTCTTGGCACACGACTATGCTTACCTCCTTTCGTTGAAAATTAAAATAGAACTTCCAGCCAAGAGCTCACCTGGTAACACTGAGACGACAGGTGGTTGGAAATGAGTAACAGCGTTAAGTAAAGGTGAGGCAAAGGACATTGACTCAGAGGCATGCTACCTCACTGAGTCTGGACTAGATGAGCACAGGGCTACATGAAAGCGGATACAGCTATTATCACATTATCAAAGTTTGTTTTATTGTTCATTTTTGGGAAATTAGTTAAGGAATAAAATAATTTCACTGCATTTTTTTTTATTTAAGTCAAAAATATATATTGCAAACACATTTTTGCCTTTGTAACAGTACCAGAGAGTAACTCTAACCAGTTTACAGAACAACCTAAAATATCACAGTGTGTCGCTTCATCAGACCACACAAACCGCTATACTTAACCGCTATACCACTATCATAAGTCGAAAAGAAAGAGCAAAAGTCTTAGTTATGAAATGGTTTTCTTGAGCACCCTAGGGATGCTTCGCCACCATACAGGGTTTAAAAAAAATCATATAAAACAATCATAATCTCAGTTTTGAGTGCGAACATGATCTTCTTGATGATTATCTTTTCATAGCATTAGATTTCATTCATTTGGCAGATGTTTTGTTGAAGCTCTAATATGTGGTGTTCAAGAAGTATTCACACTGTCAATAACAATAGACTTTATGCCAAAGAGAGATCTTAGCTTGCAACAAGGGACAAACACGATGAAGAAAGGCAGTGAGGAGACTGAATCTTTGTGAAGCTACAGTAACCCAAGAATCAGTGTCTATGATGATGGATGAAAACAGGGAGCAAGCATGGCTGGTGACTGCAGCATACGGCTTGTGTGAAATAGCAGGCCAGAGAAGCTGGCTGAGCAGCTGTGATTGATGTTGTGTGTCTGTGTTGTGAATGAGCCCTCGCAGCAGGAGCCTGTGTGCTGGGTAGGCCAGGTGCTGCAATGCACCAGTTGCAGCTGGTACTGCTGCTTAACTTAGTCCTCTAGCTCTCTCCTTTGACACAAAGAGCCCCATGATTTCTGCATTGTGGAAGTCAAGGACTGAGTTGCAGAATTTGTTCATAAAGAACTGAATCAACACGGAAAAAAACTCACAATATTGTGAAATTTGAAATGGATGTAATTTCTTTAAAAAAAAAAAATCAAGGTTTTCCTTACTGTGATAAGACTAGTTCAGTCTAAAGATTCACAATGAGACAAGTTGAGACTTGTAAATACTTGCAACGTGCCAGTATGCAAAACCTGCCTGTTTACACCAATGCAAAAACATGACCATGTGCATCATCTCCATAGCAACAACTCTGTACCTCTGTTCGAAGTGACAGTTTTTCAGGAGGGCTTTTTTGTAGTCGTAGATAGTTTGTAACATCTTAAAATATGAATTAGGATAATAGTAGTGAGGTAGTGGATTGTGGCTCCCTTTTTCCTCCATCCAAAACTTCCAAATTGATTCATCAGTGAAACAGATACCTTACATCCTAAAACCACCCACTCAACTTGATAAGCCAAGTCACAGGTGATGCCACCAGCCAGTCAAGCTGAGATGATTGTTGAAAACAGTTGAGAGACAATTTTATCTTATCATGAATCTTTCATCTAAATTGGACTTTAGGCAGAGGACCTCAGCTGAATGAACAGAGTTTCTACCATGTTTTAGTCTCATTTACAGGTTCGGTCCTCTGATGACTGTGTTTGACCAAGGTGGCACTCATCTCCTCCACACATACACAGTGAACAGCAGAAAGGTTGCATTGGACACAGTGAACCTGACGTGAAGGTAAAAGATAAAGTTTAATCTGGTCGACGACATCTACGTTTGCAACTGAAAGTGAAATGAAAGCTTTGCAGTAAGAAGCCAATAAGTAAAAAATCATCACAACACCTGTTTAAAAAGTATAGGCATGTAGGAAAGTGATATTTTATGTACGGCTGTTACTGATGATTATTTCCACTATGGATTAATTTACTGATTATGTTCTCAATTAAATCAGCAAAATAGAAATCATGATAATCATGCTAGTCAAGTTAGTTCAACTCATAAGATGCACCAGTCATGGACAATATCAAGTGGATCAGTTAGAAACTTTGTCATTAAGCAAAGCTACTTCAAACAGACTGATATGAGAAACTGTTCAAATGAATGCCACAAATGACAGAATTTCTTACTGCTGCGAATATGCAACAGTCATAGAAAACAGAAACACTTGAGTTTTGCTCTAACGTTCCTTCTTTTTTTGTAAGTAAATTACAACAACACAGGCATTGCTCACTTGTACCTTTTGCTCTGACCATATGCAAATACAATGTCATGCTGCAGTGTTTGTTTTACGACTTTGATTAGTAGGTGTTGTGCTTCTTAAGTCTTTAAGACCTACCTGATCTCCAGGTTTTTGCTACAGCTACTATTCTTGCACAACTGATCCAATTAAAGGCTGCATATTTAACACTTAAATTGGATTACATGAGCAAAAGTAGAGCTGGAGCAAAAAAGTGATCAGCTGGGCTTGAGGGCAGAAAAAAAAATGCAGGACCCTGGAACTGTGGCCGCTAATTCCCACAATTACATTCGAATAGGTTAAATAAAAAGCAGCCATCTCTTACTTTGCAGTACAACTCATGAGATGTTACAGTTGAGTTAAGGTCAAAAAACAAAAGTAACATTCAATCGCAACCCTAAGTGACACCGACATCACCATATTTAAAGATTGGTACACAAGGCCAACACAGACAGGTTACAGTACAGACAATGAGAGTTAGAGGAGGATTCATCAATAAAATAGCCAGATCTCCCTCCCCCAAAATCTACCTTGTTTCCTTAGCTTCTAAAACATTGCGTGGATAATGTACTCAGCCACTGCCACAGATGTCTCAGTGGGAACTGTTTTTAATATCCCCTGGTGGACACTGTGCATTTTCTCTGCACTAATTTCATTAACTGCAGGCGTGTCACGGCTCAACTACCCTGACATCAATAAAAGAGAGCAAGAATGGGAAACTGGGCAGATACTAACTCTGAACATAATTCTTAATCTGTGTTATATTAGGCTTCACGTCGACACCTTTCATCTATTCATGGAGCCACCATATCAGCCCGACTAGCTGGCTGCATAAGGAAAAAAAAAAAACAACAACGTGAGAGGCATGGAAAGAGAAGAGAGAAAAGAGAAGCAAAGAGCCAAATAAAGCGCAGTGAGAGTAGCAGGAGCACACAGCTCTGGAGGGAAAGCCTCTGGAGGAAGGATCAATGCCACCAAGTGTCGTAATGAGTTTGGATGTAGGCCAGATGTCAGGATTATTGCTTGTGTCAGCCAACAGACAGACGGGTAGAACAATAGTCACAAGGGGGCATGCATTTGGGAAAAAACTGGGCCCAGCATGGCATGGAGCTGGCCAAGGCATGCCGGTCTTCCCCAGTCTGTCTTTATCCCTTGCTGAGACCTTGAGGGTACAGAGAGAATTCCCTTTATAATACCTATGGAGGGATTTCTAAGATACAAAACGTGCGTCGATCAGACTTGAAGAGTTGTTATTTTTCTAGTGTCATTGCAATTGTTTGAATGTTTACATCATAGTTCACCTCAATAACAAAGACAAAAACTAGCGAATTTCTTTGTATTTGAACGTTGCACCTCAATGCCTGTATGATATAATGATGTCACAAGATAAAGACAAAAACCATCCTGTGCAGATTTATGGTTCTTCTGGGTGGTAACGTATGAGCTCAGGTCAGGCAGAAACGGTGGGGGTGGAAAATTATTGCTGCCATGACTGTCAACACAAGCAAGATTAAAGACATCTAATGGCAACGTGGACAGCAACAATAATGATCTGATTCTCAGCCATACTGCTTTGCACAGCATTTTATGACACTAAGGGTTAAACATAAAAAAAACACACACACACAAACAAATAACTGACCTCACAGAGCTGACCACTACTTTACAATACATAGCAAGTACACTGACGCTCAATTGTCACAGTAACAAGTCTAATCCCCGTTTTTAGAATAAGAGGATCAACTGGAAACTGTTATTTTAGTCCACATATTTTTTAGAAACAGTATCTTATTCTGCTTGTCACGTTTGACCTCAAAGAAACAAATCATAAAAAGACATGTGACATGCTGCATTTTTACTACTTGTTTTAACTTACATCCGCCACAGTTGTGAGTATGCACAGATGATTCAGTTGTCTCCATCAGCCTTGAGATGTAACACTTCTTTCAGGGAAAGCCCGTCAGTTGATCCTCAGAGATATAGCATCCATCTCGAGGTGAATCTCAATGTAAAATTAAAAAAAAAAGGCTTTTTGTTCTTCCAGAAATAGCCACAAACAGAGTGCAATCTTGCTGCTCAGTGTGAGACGCGCACTAATGAGCCTGAGAGAGTTGTAGGCTGGCTTATAAAGTTTAGATGAGGCACGTGATCTGGCTAGAGCTAGGCTCCCACACGATTCATTCAATAATACCGGGGGTGGGGGGTAGCTACTGACATTGATTTAACACGAGCAAATGAATGGCAGCCAAACCACAGTCAGAGTCTCTGTGAAGAAAAACTGCATTGAATTCTTCAACGGAAGCAGAAAATGCTGAGAAATGACAAGAGGTTTGGCTCCTGTAGAAAATGTGAAGCCAGAAGACAAAAAAGGTGAGGTGCAATCAGGAGTTCAGCAATGTCGGTCTACATATTGTTCAGCCTAACCTGAGGCCATCTACTGTGGTTATTGGGGTCAAAATAATTCCAAATCCCTCAGCTTTGAGATTTCTAAATCTCATAGCCCACTGAGCCTAATGTGCCATTTATATCTCCTCATCACCACCATAGAAAGATCTGTACATGATTCATTTATGCCAGATAAATATTTCAGTAGACAGAGCAGCCATAGCCTAGTCATGGGAATCAAAGTCCCATAGATGAAAGGACCCTCACCCACCTCCCACCCCCACCACAATCTCCTATCATCACCATTTGTGAATGAGGAGAAGAGCTGCAGGGGGATATAGATATTGCCTCAATCTAAGCAACAGTAACATCCATAAGTCGCTTATCAGATCACAATGCTGTAACCAGCACTCACAACAACAACAGGGCAGCTGCAGAATTAATCCCCCTCCCTATTCGGCTCCGTCTGGCTCCCCATAGGCTCAGGCGGGCTTCAGGGGGATGGACAGTCTAGGGACAACATGGGCAGCTGTGGTTAGCTGTGACATCACAGGGCTGGCCCAGCTTAGCTTATCAAGAGGTCTGCAGGGACAGAAACCTTTCCACTGTGTGACTTTATGAATGGTGAGAGTGAAGGTCACATGGTGTTCAATTCATCTTAAAAAAAAAAAAACAGACTAAAAACAGAATATAGACCTTTTGAACGTCAATATTGTCCCTGACTTCATACATCTGCTTCTTGTGTTTTAGCAAAAGATCCGAAATATTCATGTTTCTTTTCACCACATCGCACCGTTGCATTCACTGTTCAAAATGACATACAAGGTATCAGAGCGTGAACAGAGACTGATGCTCAGTGGTGTTGAAACGCTTTGTCGATTAATTGATTGACAGAAAATGATTCAAAAACAAAGTTGGCAATCAATTAATCACTAGGGTAAATCATCACATGCCAAACAGCTACTAAGGATTTACAACTTTTCTCCATTTTTATACAACCATATTGAATAGCTCGGGTTTTGGACTGTTTTAGCTGTGAGAAGTTTTTGCAATAGAAAAGAACTGAAGGATACAAATGTAACAACTGCCTGCAAGACAATAAGATTAACCCATATGTATCATTTTTAAAACCTTTTGAAAAATATTTGCATTTTGGAGGATTAATGTGTACATTGTGTAATTTAACACTGTTTGTGATCAGCTGCAGTCTGTTGCCAGTGTATCCTCTAGCTTTGCAACCACAGGATCAAAAGACCACTGTAGGATTCAAGATGTAACAAGTCTGAGGTTGCGTCACAGTTGTATCACACATGGATCGGCACTGACAGCTCGGGTGCTGTCTCTTGTCTGACAGGTTAACAGAGACCTTCCTGCAGAGAGAAATTATGTCTTTGTTTGTTCAGACTGATTAAAATGACATGTTGATGTTAACTGTCAGAGCATCTTATTGAGAAGACAGCAGCAAGGTGTACAAAGCCTTGGACTCACAAATCTGTGACCAGGGCTTTGTGCATCCCAGTTCCTACAACCTGCTGTTGTAGGAACTGGGATGCGCAAAGTTTTGGGTGGGTCAATATTTTCTTAAAGATGTGGATGGAAAAAGGCTGATCATATCCCATCTGATACTTCCTGGTACTGACTGTGATGGAGGCAGATCTATTCTCCAAACTCGAACAACTTTATACATATTAGCCTGAGTACTGGAATACTTACTAATGAAAATCAATATAAAAACTTTAAATTTATGAGTCACATCTGAATTGGTGGCAAAATAAACTTTCCATCATGTGCTCTCCAAAAATAGCCATAAATTCCAAATGGCTGCTCAATGACAATTACTCCACCCGAGTGTTTCAGCAATGCTCGTTGACCTGATGTGACATGTTAATTATGTGTTATCTCAACAGGCAAAACTAGCACCTCTATCAACACCTGAGCTCAACACAAATATGCACATACTCTGTAGCTCCATGGAGGAAAAATACACACGGATGTCATCTTTGCTCATTATTGATTCAGACCTGTCTTCAATAACATGAATGTGCTCAGACCATTGATTAATATAAAATATCAGCTGCTGCTTTTATTGCAGGAGCACATGCATTGATGGGAGTGATAGAAGTTTTTTAGTATGCACATCTAAAATATTTAATAGTATATCCCGAATAGGTGATCAGTCAGAGATTAAGATATAGCACAGCACAGAATAGTAACCAATAACTTTGTCCCTGTCTAATCAGTTATCTGATTAAGTGTATATTAGGTCATTAATGTCTATCAGAAGTGCAAGGTATTTGCTATAGACGTAAAAATAAAAGAATTAATTGTTATAGAGACGCATTGGGGCCATATTACAACACAATAACACCATAAAGAAACACAGAAATTCTTACTATTCACAGTAAGTCCTGAATGTGTGTGCTTTTAAAGATAACCATCTATCGATTGAAGCAGCACTGTGGCCTAGTTGGACAAGAAGTTAAGATAGGTACAGGGTCATAAAATGTTCGAGAACTTGGCGGTCAAGGGCAGCAAGTGTTTCATCTTCCTGACCATTGATGGTGTTGCTTTCCTGCTGAGTGCCTGCCGACACCTCTACATCTGACCTTGTCATCCCACTGTGACACCATAATATTGACCGCCTCCTGGCACGTGCAGGCTTGGTGCATTTTCCTGCTGTCCATGCATGTGTCCAGCACAAGCAGGTCCGAAATAAGACTATAGCTCACCAGCAGAGAGAAATGTGAGTGAAGATGCAGTTCAAGCTTCTTTTTCCTGTGTCTAATGCTGGTTTTATGATTTATTTGAGGTTTGGAAACAGGAGGTCAGCGCTGAGTTATGTTATCCTCTATTATGACTGACTACACTGGACTACACAACAAGCTGATGGCTAAGTTGAGGCAATATAGAAGATTTATCTTACTGTGAGCTACGCAGCTTTCAGGTACCTAATAAATAAGGTTCAATCTGAGCAGCATTACTGAAGAACTCCAGCTGACCTGCAGATCAGAGGATCTAATCAATTTCACAGATTATGTAGCTCAGGGACTCATGATGTTTTGTGTCATTCAAGACATGAAGATATATTTGAGTTTATGGCCGTAAAATTAATCTCCAGTTTAATTTAACCAACATTTTTCTGTAGACTACTTTATAATTAGCTGAGTTCAAGACCTCTTAATCATTGCCTACTTCTGTGATTTTTTTTTCCAGCAATTTAAAAAGGTCTAGCGTAGTGTGCACCCCAAGTGGACGACAACTAATCCAATCAGAGCTTTAAAGACAGGATTAGAAATGGATACGTCATATTCCTGTGACGGAGCCAGAAAAATAGACACATCTGTGAAAAATGATGACAAAATTGCCACACAAACAACCAAAAACGAACGATGAACACAGCCGCTTAGATTGTTAATAGCTGACTTGCATCTCTTAAAGTGATGGATGTTACCTGCTACTGTTTGATTACACAGTGCAAAACTTAATGGTGCAGTAAAATAAAATGTCATTCATCCTATATAAATAATACATTTCATTATCAAAATATTCAAAAAGGAACATTTCAGGTTAATGGGCAGGCCCAGAGACACTACAAAGTTCTCACTCTTCAGATCAGTGGTCAACCACATCTCAGGTCGATACAAAGATGTGCATGAGCAAATATACGAATGATTTCTTTCTCTGCAACAGAGGAACATATATACTGAGTGGGCACGTGCACATTTCCCTCCTCCACAAAATGATGTGCCATATCCACTTTGCCTCGCAGACAGGAGAGAATCACTGAGGTGAGGGAAATTGAGTATCTGAAGAAACTCATATTAGACTGGCTGCATATTAGCGATGGGGGCAGGATATGAAGTGAAAAAAACAGAGGAGAGGAGATGCCTGCACATAGACAAGAGTGGAGAGGCCCGAGGGGACTTGATGTGACACACCAGCGGCCCCAGACAGGGGATTTAGTGGTGTGTTGGGCTTTTGTGCCACATTATTATCAGCCAGTGATCCGCCAGGCACATGGGCAGCTCTCGATCCCTTCAGAAGGAAGCACTCTATCCCCCTGCAGTCTCCCTCCCAATGCTGTTACTACTATTCAGACAGACTGAGGCTTAGCTGGTGTTATTGAAATGCTAGAGGGGGGAAACATCCTGCTTCACTTACACATGAAAAAAAGGATCTTAAGAATGATGGAAAGGTAGAGATATAAAAGGTTCAAGAAGAAGCTACTTTGGGGATTTTTTAAAACTGGTATGGAGGCAATCAGATGCTGAAGAACACCTATCATCTGAATCAGATGACACAAAAAGACAAGCACTTGGTCTTTTGATAGATTCATCCTCACAGGACAGGCTTACCTCCCTATCTACACCTTTAGTGTCAATTGTTAGAGGGGATTTGGTCCATCTGCAGATAAGCATGCAAGCTAAGACAGCAAACAGGATGCTTGTTGCCATCTGTCTAGCCTTAACTTGCATGGCTTCTGCCAATCAGCTTTCCTATTTAGACAGCAGGGGCAGGCAATACGGAGCTCCCCATCTATCACGGAAATTTGTGTTGGAAAGATCAGCATCTACAGGTGCCTGTCTGTCCCTACAGGATCACACGTAAACATGCTGATAGCTACTGACGTCACCTGCACCCCAAGTGTCCTAGATAAGATTATTTTGGCAACGCATGCAGGCACTGGCTGGCAGTGATGTCGGATGTTTCCACAGCAAAGCAGAGAAGAGTGACAAGGAGCGGAGCGGCACGTGGTGGGCAAGACCAGGGGAGTGTGCAGCATGGAGAGCTGACGGACAGGCCGCTGATGGATTAGGTGGTAAGCCTGGCAGAGGGCTGCCCTTTCTAGATGGAAGCCTGCCTGATGCACTGTGGTGATTAAAAAATAAAACTGAAGGGTGGGGAGTGTGCTTAGGCTCTCATAAAACCAGCCAAAAAAGAAATGATGTGGAATAGATGTGAGACTGAGCAAAACAGTTAACTAGAAATCAAGCCTTGAGGTTAGAAGTACGGTGCAAGAGGTGGTTGAAACCAACATTCAGAGAGATGCTTTCAAAAAACAAACATAACACTGTTTTTACTTCAATATGTGGATGAGAGTGTACAATTGATGGTTTGGAGCTGGGTTATAAGATAAAAGCAAAAAACAAAACAGCAAAATCATTTGCTCTTTGTAACCTAAAAAGCTGGTGTGTGGTAGTTGGGGGTTGGGATGGACAGCAATAGCTGCTGCATAATTCATGTGTCTTCGTTCTTGTGACTGCAGCACTGCATCGGCCGAATGTTTTCTATGGAATCTATAGTTGCACTTAATTATTTACATTTCTGCCAGTAAAATGATGTGAATGAACACAATTTCTCAGCACGATTATTTCCATTATGGTGCACAGGATGACAAAAAAGCTTCCCAAGTACCAATTCTTAGGTGGCGTTTTAAAACAAAAATCACAAAACTTATTCCAAGTGCAACAACAAGATAATATAAAATTTCCAGAAACTGGAACAACACAGAATTTTGTTTTACTTGCATTCATTTGTATCACAGACATTTGGTTAAACCCAAGTTGCCCACATGTCTATTCTGCATTCAAGGCAAAGCCAATATATATTTCTGAAAAACTATATACTGTTTCATAAAGCCATAAACCACAACTTAATTTGTTAATTAAAAGGAAGATCTGCATTTTGAATGTTTAAAAAAGATGAAGATTATGGGATCAAGACCACCTGTTAGGAATATGAAAAGTCGGCATTTACATTTTCTGGGAAAGTGGGCACAGAATCTGATTAATATTGGAAACAATGCCAATACAAGAAGGCTTAAGTGGTGTTACAGTTCATATCGCAATTAGAGTCTAAAATATGTCTACACCAAATCAGCTTACAATTGATTATCCATTGATTAGATCTAAGTCTGGATGGAAAGGAAGCTCACTATTAAAATTATAGATAGGTTATGACCAATCAATCATGCATTCCTGGTGATATATTAATATCCACTGTCACCTTAAGTAACCAGTAAATTATATCAAATGGGGTAAATCTATACTTCCATGTATATTATATTACATACATATACATTGTGTGTGTGTGTGTGTGTGTGTGTGTGTGTGTGTGTGTGTGTGTGTGTGTGTGTGTGTGTGTGTGTGTGTGTGTGTGTGTCAAATCAAAATTCATTTCAAAATTCCTAATGTCTCAGAACTGTGAATTAGGGCTTTAATGACTTATGGATATGCATTTGTAATCAAATGATTGAGGGAAATCAATGGGCTGCAACAAACAAACAATAATTTTAATTATCACTTAAGAAGTTCATTATTTTCTCAATTAATCAATTCATTGTTTGATCAACAAAATAGTGAAAAGTGTTGATTACTGTTTCCCAAAGCTCAAGGTACAATCTCGACCCAAACATATTCAGGCTGAGTTACATGACTGAAAGAGCAGGAGAAAATATTCCAGTTTTGACAGTGAATGATTCATTATTGAAATATTCAGTTGTTAGTTGTTGCGGCTCAAAATGTTAACACAGCTATTGTCTAGTGGCCAATATATTGTGCAGCACCACTTGATGGTATCACAGTTTGGTCTTGGTTGTGTGCTCATCTGCAGCAGCTTCCACAAAGTCTTTCATGTTCACAAATACTGAATTTTTAAATCCAGTCACTTGTCTTTTTAAAAATGTATTTTCTTCCACAGACCTACCAACTTGGAAGAAGAATCCAGCTCTGAAGGATATTCCTGTATGAATGAACATATACCTAATTTAACTGCTTCATACAGTAAAGTAACTGTGCAACTAGTGAGTAGTGAATAGCAAATACCAGCTGTGTGTGTCTAATGTGTTCTTATTACCTACAATTTAAACTACTGGACAACAACACATCTATAATTTTATAAAAATACAAATGATAAGTCAATTTAATTTACTGTAAGAGGCAAAGCAGCCAAAAAATAATATACTCAAGTACACACAGTAAGTCAGATTGAGATATTAGCCTGAGACTCAGACTACAGTTAATAATCAAAAGTAAGCTGCCCCAATCAAATCACGAGAGCAAAGGGAAACGGAGACTGCAGCAAGCATCATAAATTATAATAATATGACATGTTATTGATTCCTGCTGATAAATTCTTGCTCATATCAAAAGGTCAAAGGTCAGGGACAGCCACAAAATAGTGATGGGAGGGATTTAATTACTTCATAAACAAACCCTTTAGGACTGTACACCTGCAGCCATTAATAAGTCTGTGTGAGTCCAGCTATAGGTGCTCTCCAGCCTTTAGGGAATGATAGTAAACAAATTAACCTTATAGGAGTATTCATATCATTTTTATATTGTATGTATCCGCATCTTCTTCCCCTGGCAAACACAGCTGAGATGCAGTGGAAAGTTACTGGTGCAGTGAAGGAGTCGGGGTCCCACATGAGACATAATGGTTGCATTGTTAGACTCATGCTACTGTAGATGTATTATTGTACTGTCTGACCTGTAGCTATTCTCAAAAAACAACAACTTAAATATATTTCTAGTGACTCCTCTTGCTTTCTGATATAGATATGGTCTTCTTGCAAGGTGGATAGGACAATAGCTAAGGGGTGTCTTAATCTGGAATGGTTGCTAAGCAAATCAACTGCTGTCCCATAATTGCTTCAACCAGGAAGCATCAAACTTAGAGATAGAGGTTTTGTTTAAGGAACCCGCATGTTTTATCTGCAGGCATAAACATGACAGCAGACTTCTTCACTTTATGTTTATGGGCTGACTTTTACTAAAATAAGTTATATTAAAAATTAAACAACGAATTGTAGTTTCCAGGAAACTCCCTTGGCAAATTCACAAGGCCCCCTCGGGGGATTCCTTGACCTCAGTTTGGCCACTGTTAATCACAGCTTTTGCTAGTAAGTTGCTGTAACTTCCAGCCGGCCTTCGTGTAGTAACAAGCATCAACAATAGCTGTTTAACTGGTTCAGAAGATTTCTCTGAAAAAATTCACTTAAGTAAAACAAATTGTGTACATACCCGACCGGGTACGAAGATCAGACATGGTTCTCTGGACGGGCGGCATCTCTCCACGCAGCGCCGGGCGACAGCACCTGTCAAGCGGCCACGGTTTCTGAGTTCTGCTCGGGGTGTCTGGTTCTTTTCAACCGCCTAAGACAATTTTATCTAATTAAAAAAACGTCTAAACATTCAACAGAAACACCTCTCTTGCACTGGACTGTAGCGCTGCGTGTTTTGCTGCTGCTAATGAAAGATATTTGTGTGAAATAAAAACAAAAAAGAAACAGCGTTCATTTCCCGGCGGTGACAATAACATGTCCAGGAGCCCACGGCTTCACGGATCCACCCACCCCCAGCATCCCGGTTCTCACGGCGGATTTGTGAAGCCGACAGACGCCTCTCGGTAAAGCAGGAGTGGACACAGACTTACCATAAACTGAAGTGAGGGGGACGGTAGCGCTTCACATTATGGAGTGTACCACTATGTGGTTTACAGGAGGGGGGTGCCTCAGCTAAACAACTGTCATAACCATGTTAGAGTAGGGCGGGGAGAATCGTGATTAAATGGTTTTGTGTCTGATTAAATAGATAGCCGAAAGTGTTGAATTTTAACCGGAGTGGATATTGTTGCTTTAAAGTTACCCATCAAATTAATCGTTTGATGTGGTCACCCCTTTCTTCCTTCTTTCTTTGCAGTGGTCGATGTGCACAGGTTGAAGAAACAACCGCCACAGAGTGCACTGGGTGGGAGTTGTCTTACCACAATTAAGACTAGATTTTTAATAAATTATAGATATATTAATGTATCCATTGTTATTATAATGTCGTTAAATAATAAGCCATATCATTTAACATACTAACATACTGATATATGTTTGAAAGATACAAGGTAAAGTGTCATGAACACATGATAGGGCTCCATGACTTGTTTATAATATGACTATATTTGTAAATAATGGGAAATATACGGTTGTACTTTTTTAAACAATATTTTTTAACAAATATAACGATAACAAATTGTTTTGTATGGTATTACTAATATATTTATGTAGCCTACTGAAGATTGAATCACAAAACAGAAGTCTAAGTTCACCACAAGAAATAGCCTAACCATGAAAAAAAATATAATAGAAAGAAATAGCTTATCTCCATAGGATTTGGCCTTTGAAAGAAGAAATGTTATAAATTATTTCCAGTATCTTAATACCATATTAATAATTTATTTGGATTATTACCTTTATTACTGTCGCTAATATCTAGATCAGGGGTGCCCAATTCCGGTCCTGGAGGGCCGTG
>JANJYP010255507.1:0-11428 GCA_024605115.1 Rastrelliger brachysoma | reverse complement strand
GGTGGGAGAAGGGGGACTTGTATATTTCAAATAAGTGGATCTATCATGACTGCAAGGGTTCAGGCAATAACAAGCCGGGACAAACCAATGCCAAAAAGCCATGCAACAGGTAATTTACATTTGTTTTTTGTTTTGTTTTTAGCTTTTTAAATATTATTAATTTCATATGGAAACTGATTGTATAGTTAGATGATTCCAATAGTGCAATTTTAGACCATTTTGCCAAAACGTTTATACTCTTAAAATATGTTAAAAGTTATAATACCAGACAATCAGTGAGACAGGTGAATATTACCTTTTTGTTTTGCAATACATACTTATTTTACTATAGTCAGCTGCAGGTTTGTGTGACTATTGTCATTTTTGTGTCTACTTTTTAGTAGGTACCTGAGAGTGATGACTTATTTGACAAAAACACATTTAGCTGTGGTGGTCTTACAGCCTAATTATCATGGCCATGTCTGAAGCTTATGGTCAAGAGGAAACACTGTTGTTGTGTAATTCAGCTGTTGTGGTAATTATTTTTTTTCTCCATAAAAACTCAATAAACAGAGGACTGCAGGAGTTTAGATTTATCCTTCAGTATTAAGAGTCTGTGATGTCATGATGGGTATAGATAGGCGATATTTGTACAATTTGTACAATTTGCTGTTTTGAGATTGAGTCTACTTCCTTCTTAAAAAGAATGGAAAAAAAAACAACAAAACAAAAACAACATCAGACTTTAGTATGACATTAATCGAGTTTGCATGCTGTACTCGTGGGTTTTTCATCAGATTTAATGTCCAGAGATTTTAATGTCTGTTGGATTTATAACCATGTAATTTGCTGACATAGAGTAAATAAAAGAAAATGAAGGAGAAAATAATGAAATATTACCGTTTTAGGATACATTGTTTTGGTCATGCTCAAATATGTCTAAAATTAGATAAATATATTTTAATGTGTGCCTACAGTTGCCTCCCTGAAAGGCGTGTAATGAATACACAAAGTTGGGTCTAATTACAGACATAGAATTAGACTCAGCTATGGTATATGCTTGTAATGCACGTGGTATGTATTTGTCAGTGGGATTATCACCAATGTTTTTTTTATTATTAATATGAAAGCTGCTTGTTTGTGTAATTTAGTTTGAGGATTAAAAGCTGAATTTTATTTGTATAAAGTGGAGGCTGTTTGTTTGTTGACCATATTTGTATAGGAGCAAAAGAGAATAACGCCACTATTGTGTTTCATTTAGGACTGCAACTATGGGTTATTGTCATTATCAGTTATTTTGCTGATTATTCTCTCAATTAATTGATTAGTTGCTTCTAAAAAAAAGAAGGGCAGAAAATTGTGAAAAATGCTGTGCTGTTTTTATTTATCATATTATAGTTTATCACAGAAGACTAAAAAGGTCTTCATTTGAGAAACTGGAATAAGAGAATTTGGAGCTCCTAACTTAAAGGCTACTGAATCATAAACATTCATGGTATTTTAGCTAAGCAAAATGGAGACATGGAGATTGAATCATTGTTTTAAAATTAAATTGAGTCTAATTAAATTGAACCAAATTGAGTTTTTCTTGACCTAGAAATTAAATTTAAAAATATGCAGATAAGCTGCCATGAGGCTGTTTATACACTTACATGTTTAATTCTGAATGCTTTTTGCCACGGAACATGACTTTGGATTTTCTTCTTTCTCTGTGGGTGGCAGAGATGATCATGAGGGTCAGAAGAGCTGTGTGGCTGGAACTGGGCATGCTCAGTTTGTCCCTGCTGGAGGTGGTGCTGGGAGTCTACATAACGACCCGCACAGAGAGCCTGACTGTCTCTGGCTACATGTCTGGAGTCATTGTAAGCTGATATTTATTTATCTCTTGATAAATCATGATTTATTCAGTGGTATACAGCAAAATGACATACCGGTACTATTTTTTTAAAAGACAGTAAAATTGGGTTTTCACTTTGTAGCTACCAGATAGTCAGCTGCAATATGTCAAACGTATCAAAATGTCATTCTGCATGTGATAGTGTTTATGAAGTTATGGCTGCAATCCTTAAGAGACTTAAGGGGAATTCCTGTTTTTTGCAACCTGGACCTTATTTCTAGGATTAAATATGGTTATATACCAACCTCAGAAAGTTTGGTGTAATTTGGAGTCCATCTGACACTATTTAATCCACTCGAGATTGACGTATATCCACACACTCTCAGGGGCGCTAAGGGCCATGGCAATGCCTCTAAATAAGACATTATCTACCATGAAACAACCTAACTACTTGCAGGTTGTCACTGGCATGTGCAGGCACAGTACTGCTCACCCTGTACTTTGCCTATGCTTCAAGCTGCTGAGACAGTGCTCGTTAGTAAGTAGTTAGGTTGTACTTCTTGTCATCTGGGGTTTTTTACAGTGTAAAAAGTGTAAAAAACCCCAGATGACAAGAACAACACATCTTTGAGCTTACAGGGGAACAGTACTGTGCTTCATGATAAAGTTTTGGTGAAATGAGCGAGTTTCATGGAACATAATGTCTTATTTGGTGGCTGCCAGCCATGGCCCTTAGAGTGTAAGAGAGTGTGTGGATAAACGCCAATCTCGAATGGATTAAACAGTTAGATGGACTCCAAAGTACACTAAACTTTCTGGGGTGAGTATATAACTGTAGGTCCAGGTCGCAAAAGTCTTGCAGCACCAGCCAGCAGTTTTGATTCATTCATTGTGGTCTTGCATTAGGCATTTACTTCAGTAGTCTGCAAAACTGATGATTGGCAGTTCTGTGTGTTACAGTCAGATACCAGTGTAAACACTTGCAACAGTCATTGGTGCTTGGCTGGCAAGTTTTTTTCTGAAAAATATGATCTTGACATTTCTCCTACACTGAATCCATCATCATCAGTTTGATTGACAAGATTCAGGCCACGCAGTTGCTGAATTGTGATTTGTTTATACTGTATCTTAGAATACCTTTGGAAACAGTATGTCCTCAAAATTGTACCAAAAGTGAGATTGAGTTATATATTGTATGTAGGGGAGACCGGGGATAGTGTAACACTTTTTACATTAACCTGGAGTTAATGTGCAGATGTTACTGAAGCTATATATTATTTCAGTGTGAGTCAAGAAGACTGGAATAATTTGCAACACAAAAAACATTTATTGAACATGTATTTGGAACAAATTTCCAAATCTTTCTCTGTTAGACTCTCTTCCTTACTCTTGGCATAGCAGAATACAATTTCTACTTTTAGATGATTTATTCATTATATGACAACAAATAAATCGACTTTTCTCCCGTTTACACAGGAAAATTTATGTGGCTAAAGTGGCCCATAGCACAACAGAACAATAATTTCTCATTTTTGCTCAAAAAGATATTTGGGGAATTATTTTGTTTATCAATAACATTATTCTCTCATTGTCTAATAATGTAATTGTTATAATTGTTCATCATGACCTGAGGCACAATAACATACATTAATTGTGTGTTGTTGAGTTTATGTGATTTTAATTGTTTTCCATTTTTATTTTATTCAATTTTATTTAATTTTTATTGAATTTGTCAACTGATATTGTTTTAAAGGGCTCTACAATAAATTTGAACTTGAATTTAAAATCTTCAAAAATACTGTTTTGATAGCCTACTTAGCATGGGTGTTGCAACTGTCCCCATGGTATCAGTCATGACAAAACAACATGTGCTAGCTAGCTCACTGACATTGACACTTGCTAACCATGTCACTGAATAGTGACAAAACAAAGATTCAAAACTGGGTAAGTTTGGATTCACTCATATAAAAGGTCAGGGCAGTTTGAAAAAAAAATACAGTTCATGAAAAAAGCTACTTTCATACCTCCAAAACAACTTCTCTTGATAAAAGCAGGACCAAATGCTCAATATTACCTCTCTTTTCTTGGTGGGCAAAGGGTCTAACTGAGCATGTGCAGTTTGAGTGTCATCACTCTAGCATGCTTTTGATTTGAGAAATAAGCCTTGTTGCAACTGCCCCCAGTCTCCCCTACAGTACCAGTCAAAACACACTTTTCCATTGACTTGAATGAGAAAATGTGTCCAAACTTTTGACTGGTACTGTATATCTGTGAAATGCTAATATTGCATTTTGCACACCACTTACTGTATTCATATATTATGTTCTCTGCAGCTGACCCTTGGATCATTCCTTGGTCTTCTGGGACTCCACCTGGAAGAAAATCGCAAACAGCTGGTATATTCTATGCTTGTATCTCTTCATCGAACACACACACTCACGCAGTCACACACCTACATCTTCTGTCATATTTCCTTGTTATTTCCATGTCCAGTGTGCACACCCAGCTCCAACCTGCCAAAAGGGAGTCTACTTTGGCTACAAAAGATACTTGATATTAATGTGGTGTCAAGCAGTGCTGCTGTGCAACAGAGAAGTATGTAGTAGTAGAAATGTTGTGGCCCTCCCATTGTGACATTTAGATTCCATATTTCATCTTTTTATTCATTCTCAAATCTGATCTCATGTGCAGCTCTTACATGACCCTGTTGTTGTGTCAGTTCTAAATTGTCTCTATTGGTTTGGGAGACCACATTATTAAACCAGGTTAGTTAGTCTAGTTATAGAAACTAGGCATAGCAGGACTATCAAGCACTTGATTTATCCATGTTGAAGTAATACTGAGCATTTAAGATCTTTGGTGGGTAGCATCTGTTTTGTTTTTTTGTGTAAGTTTGCTCTATAAAATGACTTAGTTGGGCATTGCACCATGTGTCTGCAGAACAGCTCCTTGGGTTTATTCTACTCTCTGAACTGTACTGGAGGGATGAACATCATTATTCCTAAAGATATTTGGTGATCTGATAATGATGGTGGAGATCACTACTGGTCAAAATTCTCCAATATGGGCTAATTTGGGTTGAGATCTGGTGACAGTTAAGACTATAGCATATGATTTACATAATTTTCATATTCATCAAACCATTCAGTGACCTGTTGTGTCCCATGCATCAGCCCACTGTCATCCTGAAGGAGACCTCTCCCTTCATAGCATAGAGGTCACTCAGAACAAGTCGGCATTTATTTGCAGTGACCCTTTCGTGTAAGGGGACAAGCACCTAAACCATACTGGCAAAATGTCAAATTTCTGCTAAACATTACTGACCAAAATCAGTTACTGTGGTTGGATTCAGCCCATGCACTTCCTTTTTTATATCTCAGTCCCTCCAGATTATTGTGATGTTTGAAAAATAATTTTGTAAATTACTGCAACTTCTCTGCATAAAATGGCCAAATCAACAAACCAACAACTGTCACTGAAAATCTGAAGACTGATACTGAAAACACATAATCCAAAAATATTTAAATAAAATCAGATGATAAAATAGTCATTTCCATGTTCTAATTGTAATATCTGTGGTTTATTTTTCTCATTATTCATTATTTGTTTCTGTGTCAATACAACTTTCTCCAATATAAGTGTTATAGTGCCAAAGTTTTCTTTTTCAGTTCAGCTTGTGTTTTCAATGCCAGTGTCACTGTTCTGGCCCCATAAAACTCCAGCTAGTGTTACCCAAGACAATGTTATGTTTGCCAAACACTTTGGCTTGTCACTTTCTCTTGTAGCATTAAAAATGAAAACATAGTGATTGAAAATGGAAAACATATTTGCTGCTGTGTAAAAATTCCCAAGTCCAGCAAAGAGCAAGAGGATGCCACTGACTTTACTCTGAACACTAATAGCACCCTGCTGCACAGACTTTTCCTTGCAGCTGCAGTCTCAATATCACGTTTAGTTATTATGTGTATGCAAGACCCATTTGGAGCCCCATTGTAAACAGATCTCTTCTTTTTTGATATGACTTGTTTTTTCTCCTTGATATGATTAATTCAGGCCTGATCACAGTGATCACACTAGGATGCAGACTACCATAGATCAGATACCCTTTGAAGATGTGCTATCTGTCCAATCCCAAATGAACACTGGAATAGTTGGTTTGTGGCAACACTACCAACCTACTATAGATCTGACTTGACTGTGGTGTGCTCTACATTCTGGGATGAGTGAGATCAACAGTTGTTAGCAACTTGCTGGAGGTTGAGTGAGACTTATTGGAACCAGGGCAAACAAACTCTACAAAGTTTGAAAATGTTTAGACTGACTGATCTGAATCCCCCACGTTTCCTTTTGCAACACCATGAGGAAACACTTGTGTTTTAGATAGAAACTTATGAATTTCCATGAAATTTACAAATAATTTAAGGTCCTTAGAGTATACTTCTAACAACTTTGGTGATACTCTGATTTTTCTTTCAGTACTTTAAAATATCTTGACAACTACTGGATGGATTGCTGGGTCTGCAGGGACTAAATTATAATAACTTTGATCTTCTGAATTTCCATTTAGCAACATCTGGTTTTGTCCAGAACTTAAGTTTATGACCAAATACCTGCAAAACACATGACAATTCCATTAGCAACAGCTGTACTTTGTGTTGAGTGCCAATGATCATGTTTTCATACTAAACCAGAGCGTGGTAAACATTATTCTAAGCATGCTAAACAAGCATGCTATTGTTATTATTCTGAAAATGTTACCAGGCTGATGTGAATATTTACCTTCACAGAACCACTAACAGGTAGACTTTTAATCTTGTTTAGATATCTGTCCTGTTCTGTACATGAAGACTAAATCATCACAGTAGAAATAGGGGGGAGGGGGACAAACCTAGATGCTAATGTATGCTCCAGTCCCTCATTTCACTACAATGTTGACTCAGCCTTAATATATTCTTTTTTCACTGGTGACATTTTACTGAGAAAAAACAATTTGAGAGCGAAGAAAAGTACATTAGATAGAAGTAACAAAAGTCTGACTGCAATGAGATAATTTGATTTGACTAAGAAAAAAGCTGTGGGTCATTGCTTGCGTAGTTGAACTGACCTACTGTAATCACGTTATGCTAAAATGTCTCAATAAAATGTCCAAATTAATTAATTACCTCGCCATCCACGTCATGTCTAGGCCATTTATTCCTAGTGATGATCTGTGGTATGTGTCTCACTATTTTTCATGTGTCCAAATGTGTAGCTATGTAATCTATTGTGTAGCTATTGATACCCAGGTACACCAGGGTCGTTCCTGATGTAATCTCTAGTCTCCCATTGGCTCTTGATCCAAAAGGGAGAGAGGGATGTCACAAACTGTAGGTAGAAATGCGTGAATGTGCATTGTAGTGTTTTCAGCACAGACGTTTGAATCTGGGACACATGATCAGCCTTGATCATGTGGAGTAATGTCTGTGGGGTTGTCTAACCTTTTCGTGCAAGATGCATTGATGACTGGAATAGCTGCTAAACAATCATTCTATTGTTATTATCAATGCGTCACGATGAAATGAATAATTGTTTAACAGTGGAGGTAGAAAGTCACCATCATCCAAGAGGAGTTAACTCTTTCTATAGATATAGGGTAGAGTGGGGTAAATTGAGCAACTTTTTAGGATCACAACATCAAGACAGTTTTGTTGCTAATTAACATATCTGTATATATTTCATTATGTTGCATCTCTACAAATAAACAGAATGAGTATAAACATAACTGTTGAACATAAAAGTTGAACACAGGAGTGGGGTAAGTTGATCCACCCCCATGCTTTCTTTCCTTCCATCTCCCACCTCCCCCTTTGCTTTATAATCCACCTGTCCAGGTTGCAGGTGAACACAAACTGCTGGGACCTCCTTGCTGAGTCACTAACTCAGAGAGCTTTGGGGAGTTTTGTGATTATGTTGCATCTTGGGAAGAATCCTTCATCTATGAAAGTAAAGCATGACTTACCATAAACATGTTTTCCTGTTTTCAGGCACATACTTACTGTAATCATAAACATACAGAGCCTTGGTTTAATCATTAAGACTTTAACAGAAAAAAATACATTCATTAAGTGTATAGGGCAGGTGGCTCAACTTAACCCACAGTTACCTTATTGACTTTATTATTCCTCACAGCTAACATGGTGCACTTTCATACTAAGCTTACTAACTCATGTAGAGTATAAAATAAACTCATGTACAACCCATGTATAAAATTGTATAAAAAATGTATAATTATCTCTTTTCTCTTTTCTAAACACAAGTATCGTGAAACTTATGATTGATGAAATTAACTTTTGAGGTCATGAAATGATGCCTTCATTTTAAATATTTGTTCACATGCTCAATTTTTCTTATGGTTTCTTAGAAACAAGGAGTGGGTCAACTAACTCTGCATCTCATCTTCCCATTCTCCCCTCTCCAGTTTTTTGTTGTTGTAGCTTCCTGACCAGTGAGTCAATGTGAAGTTGAAATGTAATGTGTTGTGCAATTGAAGATCTATCCACGAACACATTTCTGTCCTGGCTGGACACACCACCTCTGTGGCTTTCAACAGAGATACAGTTGGGTATATCATACACACTGAATACAATGGATCATGGGGTTGCAGTGAGTCTATTCTCTGAGAATAGAGAATATCTCTCCACCAGATACAGAATATATGTTATGGGATTTACTGACATTCTAGCAGCTGACATGAAAACTTCTTCTTGAAAAAAAGACACATCGCATCTAACGTGGCTTCCCCCGTGCCCTATAAATGGACTAAGCTGCACAGGGATCAGCTGATTCACTCTGGTACCGAGCAGCCTCGATGTGGAGATACATTCTCTATTCTCAGAGAACCAGGGTTACACTATAAACCCATGTCTTATCATATGAGAATATCTATCCACCACATAGAATATATGTTATGGGTTCTGCAAACACATTGTGAGGGTCCCAAGGGCAATATAGTAACCCCATGAGGTAGTTTTGAATGAGATGTCCTCAACCCGAGTGCACAAGATTTACAGTGTGTACAAAATCACCATAGAACTATATACGAATGTATGCAAAACAGTCAAGGAACCATGTGCCTGAATGAACAACACAAAGATCTAAAACAGACAGACTTCATCTTTACCTCTTACAATATCAAAAGATGCTGTCAAAACAATCTCAGTTTTTGTCTAAAATGTCAAAAAAAACAAAACACACAGATTACGAGGGATGTGAAGGCATTTGTGGGCAAGATTTCCAGTTGTGGAGTTTTAGGATAGATCTGGTTGTGCTCAGTCACACTTTTATCCATTTCACTGGAGAGATGAGCTTCCCTGATAATTACTTGACAGACATGAAACTGATTCACTGTGGAATTACGTTCTGTTTTCACATTCAGTTCATTCATCCATTGTCATTTTTCAAGATATGGTAAACTGAGATTGTGATTAGAGATTGTGAAGAGCTTGAATGGAGGAAAGATACTTTGTCTGTTCTCATTATTGTAGTAGTGAATACAGCTTACACTGTGCTAACACAATTGTCTTGCTTTGTTTGCTGTCAAGTTGTCAGAAATAATATTAAGATTTTGAACACTCACCTTCACCTTCAAACAAAGAGGACGACCACATTTCTGATACCAGTAATTGTAATGCCTTGCTGTATGGAGTCCCTAATAAAACACTGGACAGATTCCAACATGTTCAAAATGCAGCTGCCAGGGAAGGCACATCACCCCCACACTCAAACAGCTGCACTGGCTTCCAATTAGGTTTTGCATCACTTTCAAACTTCTCCTCACCTATAAATCCCTCCACACCATTGCCCCCCAGTATTTAACAGACCTCCTCCATGTTCACCACCCCTGGAACCTGCACTCTGCTGACTTGGGTCTCCTGTCCATTCCCAGCACCAGGCTTTTCTGTGTTTTGTATTGTTAAGTGACCTTGGGTTTTGTGAAAGGTGCAATATAAAGTCAATGTGTTATTATTATTATTAGGCCTTCAGAGAAATCCTCAGAGAGATCAAACCCACAGCTGCCACATGTATGACTTTTCATTCTGAACTGGTTGACCTGCAGTTTGCTGTTATGGATACAGTTAAAATTAAACAATTAAAAATTAAACAAATTTATATATGGTATCACAGAATGTGTAACAAATGTTAAGAGGCTGTTTAATGGGAAACAGTGTCACCATCTGTCAAAACAAAGTCTGTGTTCACATCCTGTAGTTTTCACAGAGGAGCATAAGACATCCTTCACAGATATTAACTACTTAAAACTATGCATTCCTTAACTTGCTTTTTTATAGTATTTCATAGTTTATTTCATAGTTTAAACAGCTTATACAGGACCAAACAGTGTCACATATATCAGAAAATAAATAAAATTCTGTTTTCTCTGCTGTGCTAACATAAGTGATTGACAGTGAAATGCAGTACCATTGTACATGTGCTTTGGGGGGTACAAATGTGTTTGTGTTTATATATATATTCTGTGAAATTCCATATCAGAAATTTCATTAATTCAAGTAAGTGGTTGTTGTGTTAGCTGCAGTCGAGAGAGGTAGAGAATGAATGAAGAGAGGGAGCGGTGATGGTAAGAAAGTGAATCAGATCAATAACATGTTATTTAATGATTGTTTCACAGCAGCTGTGTTCAACAGCACAAATAAACAGCAGCAACTTTCGTTACTTTAGTTTTTACTAAACCAACCAAAGCAGCTGCTATTTATTCTGTCTGTATAATAAATCAGCTCTGATCCTGATCCAATGGAAGTCAAATCTTTTATTGATAAGCAAAGACAGTTTAGTCATTTGAAGAAACCACGCTAGCAAAATATATTCTCAATCACTTCTTCTTCTTCTTCAAATATGGGAATTACAATAAGTGGAATGTCATGTCTGTTTTAATCTAACAGGATCTATATCGCTTTTATTGGCACAATGTAACTTTGGGTTTCGAGTTGGAACCTGTGCATAAAGAACTACAACATGTAACTACTGCTTTAGGACATAACCCCCCCCCTCCCTCCCACCACCATTTCCTCTAACCTGGATGGTAGCGTTTGTATGCCATATACGTGTATCCCCCAGTGTAACCATGGCCAATTTTACAACAGTAGTAGAAGACAATAATTTTTCCCAACTTCAGGGGGAACCCGAGAGCAAATTCTACCTGGCATTGCTTTAAAATGTATTAACTAGTAATATAGTAGTAATTCATATATCAATCATTTTCACCTTTTTAACTACCTCAGATCATTTTACTGCATTTTTAAATTTTTTTATTTAATTTAATTTTGTGTTTTTCATTATTATAACTAAATACATTTGCATTTGTGTCATAATCTCATTTGTGCTTAATCCCTCTCCAGCTGACTGCTGCAATAGTCTTCCTTAGCTTCGGGATCATCTCCTCATTTTTGTGCCTTGTGATCGATGGTGTCTGTATTGTCTTAAACCTGGTGAGTTACTTGCCCTCACATGCATGTATTGTAGAGTATCAGTATCAACAGTAACAGTAACAGTAGATTGTATCAGATGATGAAACTAACCTGCAATAAGAGACTGTGAAATGATAATAAACCACTGCGC
>JANJYP010255312.1:0-10687 GCA_024605115.1 Rastrelliger brachysoma | reverse complement strand
GTGACAGGACTAATATACAGTCAGTGACGTGACCTCGCACTTTACTGGCCCAGATAGCGCGGCCTTTAAAGCTCTGCTGCTGAGTCTGTGTTTATCTGCGAGTATTTAAATATTCCCATAGACTGGCATTAACTACTTTTACTGCGGTAATGTCATTGACTGTTGTCAAATAAATGTTAGATGACTTGCTGCCAGCACAATTTTTCAGCTAAGAGGACTCCATTAAAACTAATTGAACCTCCTTCATGATGTATTCCTGCGTTAGTCTGGACTTGGACCTCAACGATCCCGGTTTTTACACACGAATCTCCAAAATACTTTTACACACATTACTCCAAATAATAATGGTAAGTTTGGTACCAGGAATTCTAGCTAATGTGTAGAATATGATTAGTTACAGGTGAGGCTACAATGCTGTTCAACTAAAGCGAGATAAATGTTAAAATGTAGACGGTTTGTAAGCTAACCTAGCTGCAAACAAGCTAAACTAGGCCTATTATTTGCTAGCAAACATTTGCAATGAAGTATTCTATTAACATGTAAACTCATTTGTGATTTTCCCGCCTCAGAAGGCTATGTCATAGCTACAGCATTTCTCTTTTTATACATATCCATTTTATGATAATATTAATGTAGGCTACAATTTCACTGGGTTACATAGGCCTAAGGCTAGTCAGAACTATAGTAAAATAAATGAAACTTGCATTATGTGACTCTTACTTTCCCTTTTCATTACTGCTAGTGGCTGGTCTAAAACAAAACATCTTCAGTGAGTGTAGGCTGTGAAACTAGGCAGTAGCAAAGAGAAATGCTGGGTTTTCTCAGAACAATTCACTTCTTATTGTCGGTTGACTGGAGCGTGTGACCACAAGACAAAGAGGACTGTCCCTGGCATCAACTTATCAACCCCCCTCTCCTTTCATTCAGGAAGACTTACGCCCCCATCTGTGAGGGGTCTGCCATTAAAACACAGTATCTTCTGCTCATGTAGGCCTATAGGGAGATGAGCCAACTGGATGCACAGCACTGTGACAGCTGTGTTTAGAAAGCCAGACAGTTACCAGACATCAGTCTGAATAAACTCTAATGTAGGGTAAAGCATCTCATTCACTCAGACATTCATTAAAGTGTTGAACTGGCTGATAAATTATTTGCTAGTTAATAAAACTTTTGCCTTGATGGTAGGTGTGAGGTTTTATTAGAAAACAACATGGCTTCATAATGTATTTCTTCCAGTTTTTCTTTTATCTGTTCCTTCAATGATCTCACTGGGCTGGCTATGTTCAAATAGTTCCTCCTCTAAATAGCCCCCAATATGATCTAAGCACAGTGTCTTGTTGGCCTGTTTTTGTTCCACCTTCTTCTGTAAAATGGTAGAATAATGGTATTTAAGTTTGCATTTGCTCAAAGTTCAAAAGTGGAAGCAATCAAGACATTGGCAATCGGACCTAAACATTTTAATCCCTCTCAAACCTAAATAAGTGTAAACATGTTTGATTTTTTTTTTTTTTAGCATTTCCATTATGATTAAAAGTCTCACCCTCTCTGCTCTCTCTGCACTCTTCCAGACTGTGACGAGGCTGGGCAGACTTTGCTATGACTCCTCAGGCTCCATCACCCCTGCCAACATTGTGGTGGACCACCAACCGTCCCTCGGGGTAGCTGGGAAAGATGGACTCCATACTGGAAGTTACTACCAGAGTTCTCCAGGGCCACCTGGGTGACCAAACACACAATATAACAATAAGTTGTCTCAGAATGCCATATCTTAAATCAGTTGTGGTCATATTCCCAGGGGTCTTGGATTAGTAGAAAATGATGCACATTAAGCCAACTCTTTTGGAAACCACACACAAAGTTTAGTGGATTGTGGGGTTTCTCCAGTTGATTTTATATCTAGACAGACAAAGTTAACCACAAAGACTGATTCAAGACATCTGTCTGTATGAAGATCTGACAGAATTTGCAAGTGCAGCCACATATTTACTATTTAAATGTTGGCTGTTGATCTCTTAACAATATCTTTACTCTTATCATTGTTTTGAAATCTTCCTTATTCAGAGAGAGAAAAGGCATAAGGCAGGACAATCACCATGCCCAGACCAAAGGCAGGGCCTGATCCACCTCCACAGGACGTTTATGATTTCTCCATGGATGCAGAAGAGGCTCAGTCCCTCCTCTTGCGTAGGAAATCTTTAGAAAACACGTCTCCTCTGAGCAAGTATATTGAGACTGAACACCAGCAGGCAGGACTCTTCTCTCTCTCTCCCTTTGATGCCTCGTCAGACACAAGCGTTGACCTCCAGAAGAAAAGGAGGAAGAAATGTGGTGTATGCACCCCCTGCCTCCGAAAGGAGAACTGTGGTACCTGCGCAAACTGTCTGAACCGCAAGACGGGCAAGCAGATCTGCAAGCTGCGCAAATGTCAGGAGCTGAAGAGGAGACAGAGTAACGGGGAGGTAAGCAAGGTCCAGTTATGATAATCAGTACTTCATTTGGTATCTATTAGACGACTTCATTAATATTTAAACCGTCGCACAAGTGAATCAGAACTTTGGTCTACTTATTTATTCATTCTTCCCGTCTCTATATCTTTGTACAAGAGTGAGGTAGAGCATTCAGTTGAACAGTAACAAACTCCGTCATTATATCTCTAATTATTAATAACTGATAAATGCAGGGAAACTTCCCAAATGCTGGCTTGGGCAGTTAATGTTTGAAGCTTTACTGAAGTTCTCAGTGGTTATTTATCAAACTGAAATACAGCTTCACCCTTTATTTACCTCGAGAAAATTATCAACCTAAAACACATTATTATGCCACACACTCTGCCTGCTTTCAACTACGGTAAGACCTAGTTGTGCTGTAGAAGATTATAATGGAGCCCGGCGCGTATCCATTTAACCTTCCACTTCCTAAACTACTTACATTACAGAACTCACCACCACCTTGTTCGAGATGTCCATTTAGACACATTGTACAGCTTTACAGCCACTGGTCCTACTCTTGGCATTCCTCAACTGTCAAGTCTGGACGTGTTTCTCCTTAGGCAGGGGGATGATCAGTTGAATGGGTTATATATAAGTATATATATGTGTCTGTATATATGTTAAAGGTCTTACACTATATAGAAAATGGCACACTCTATAATACTAACAGATGTGACACTTTTACTAGAAATTGAATTTTAAAAAATGAAACATAGAAGATGTACATTTTGCAGAGTTATGTATTATAATCCTTATGGATCATCTACTGACTACCACAGCCAGAACTTATGAAAGTGACTCAAATAATGTTTTTTTGGAGCACACTTCCTTCAATGATACAATACTGTGTGCTTCACAAACACAATCAAAGTGTTTAAAGTGGCTGTACTGTAACTTCATCAAACAGTATATTTAAAAGGTGCAAATACAAAGCACTCCATTTCTAATTCTGTTTGCTGAAGAAGCTACTGTGAAGATTACAAGATGAATTCTAACATGGCAACCTGCTGTTAGTGATTTGTGCTGAATAACTGAGGATTTCATAATCTTTTCATTTGCCTGACTGCAAATGGAATCACTTGTGAGCTATTGCGCTAAAGGGAATGGTGTTGCTTTTAAAAGATGCATCGCTATCAGTATCTCCTTTATCTATCCAGATTTATCTCAGCCCTCTGTGAGTGCACATGATGATGTCTTTAACTGTATCAGGAAGTAGCCAGTGAGACTGTCCCCTTCACACACATTGATCTATTTAAAGCTGAGTGCCTTTCAAGTCAGAAACAGAGGGGTACACCCACTTCACCCACCACGTAAAAAAGTTAGTTATTCATGCGGTTAAGAAAATGTTTCACGTAAATGCCACAGTGTATTGTAATATCATCCTGTGATTGCATTATAGTCAGTTAACAGGCAGTAGGCGGACGGTGTGTGTTTGCACGGTCGGGGGACTGTTAAGGCTACCAAACAGCAGCAGTGGAGAATTCTTGCAGTTGCCTGTGCTTTGTCCTTTGACCTTTGAGGCTTTGAGTGAGTGTGGGGGTTAACCTTAGGGCATTTTGTGTTTGTGTGTGTGGGTGTGTGAAGAAAGAGAAAGAGTCACTGCATGTTTTTAAAGTGTGCACTTGTGTGTGTTNGTGTGTGTGCGTGTGTGCGTCTCTGTGTGTTTGTTCGTGCATCAAGCTCTTCAATAGTGGGGGGGATGGGTCGTAAAGTCAAAGAGGAGGACGGGAAGATGCAGTAAATGGTCAGCAGTATTAGAGGGAAAGAAGCGGGAAAAACCAAACTAAGCTAGTAAAGCATGACTAAGAAGAATAGACCTTTTGAGGGTTAATAATAGCAGAACAAGCACATCACCACAGTCTTTGTTTCCATACTAACAACTTTCTCATGCTATATGATGTTGAAACAAAAGTGTGAAGTATTGTATCTTATAAAGAAGTTGTTTAGAATTGTCGTACTAAAATACTCAAATTTAATCAGAGACACTGACATGCTTCAGTAGTACAGTGTAAAAATGATGATAATAGAACATAGCGCATACTTTCATGGAATCCATTTTGCAACCGATTCAGATTAAGGGCTTCTTTTATCAGTGTAGTACTGATTGGAAACATGATCAGTATATTTAAGCGCATCCTGTTCATTAATGTATGAGAGAACAACTTGCCTTCATGATATCAAAGCTTCCAGTTAAAGGCCACTAACTGCCTAGCTAGCCATTATGAATAATTTTAAATGGCACATGTTGCTGTTAAATCATTTTTTTATGTTATATCAATTACTGGGCCTACTATGTATGAAGTTACTGCTTACATGCTTATTAAACATATTAACATATTAAACAAATCAATATACAGTACAAGACTTCCCCACCACTCAATAGAGCTCCAGAGGTGGAACTGACTTAATAGACAAGCTGGTATGTTTTAATTATGAATGAAAGTAAGAATTTCCCAAGTTTTACTACTGAACTGAAATCAGGACCAAGAATCCAGGCATTTATTTAAAAAAATAGTAGGGAATTAGCTGCTGTAAATCCAGATGTTTGTTCCTGGAATGATAGCTGTCAGACACTCTGCATATAAAAAATGTTGAAAATAATAATTGAAGATTTTCTGTGTAAATCCTGAAACAGACAGACACTAGCAATGTCTCTGTATGGATATATAAAATACTCTTGGACACTATAGAAAATTCAGCTGTAAAACATCTACATTGTGTCATTCATTTTAATGCAGGCCTACAGTGTGTGCGCTATAAGTTATAATGGAGTAATGTCAAAGATAATAAATAAATAAAACTTACATAAATATTCTATCATAAAATGTTGGATAGCCATGAGTGAAATAGTATTTAATGCATAATCAGTAATATGGAAATATTAATAATTAGGTTCTGTATCATATCTCCAACATAACAAAAACAAGCATCAGTGTGCATCAAAGGTCACTAACTGACAGATTATATTGATGACACATATCACAAGTTGGAGCAGCAACAGAAGTCCAGCCTAGGGCACCAAATTATCCAGGCCGATAAGAACATGTGAGTGTTGAAGACCACAGAGCTGAAGTCTAAAGGAACAGACACCAGGGTTGTTTAGCCACAAACAGGAAACCACCAGCAGGGCTTCCACCAGCAGTGCACAGGCCTGTCGTGCCCTGTGCTTACAAATTTGCAAGATGGTGTAAGAGTTAAAGTTCACTGGTTGTTTCATATGCTTATTTTTAGCTTTCACTGAACATTACTATTAACCCCTCTCATACTGATATTATTTTAAAGGCCAGTGCTGTTACCAATGAAGCTAGTATGAAGCTGACATTTCATTTGACATGCATTGCATTTTTAGTTGGTAGACAGGAAATGAGAGAGAGAAGGGTTAGAAAGGACGCTCCGGCTGGGATTCGAACCGGGGTCTGCCGCTTAAGAGCAATGCTCCAGATGGCCTATGCTCTAACCACTACACCACCAAGCGAGCCAACAAAAACTGCCTGCTCAATTTGAAAAGAAAAAAGCATGCTATGAAACAATTCTGACTGATGTTTCAACACACCTGCTATGACCACTCATACACTGTTTATTATTGGTATGTTTTTGTCCGACAATATAGCACCTGCTCACCACTAAGTATGTCAAGAGATGACAATCAGAAGTGTAGAGGACTCTGATGCAATGGCATGTCAGTGCTAAGGACCACCTAAAGTCTAAAGGAAAAGGCACAAACAGGAAATTAGGGTTTCCATCAGCAGTGTTCAGGCCTGTCCTGTCTTGTCTGCTAGGGGGTTTACGACGTGGAGTCTCACACACTCAAGGGTCTCTTGCAAAATGTAAATAATATTTGTCAATTTGTTTTATTTTTATCTTATTCAGTTCAGATGATCAGAGAATGCATTACTATTTATAGATTTTGCACAGTAACAGCTCAATATTAAATTAACAAAATGTGATTATTTAATAGCACAAAGTACAAAATGAGACCCACAATGGACTTTTATATATAACCTAAACTATTATGAGGCACAACTCTTTGTTCTTCTCACACACATAATTCTAATGATCTTCAGTTTACGTATCCATGCACCCTGTTGTAGCCATAGGGCATCACAGTCAAAGATTTCTGGACCATGTCTACTTTATGAGTTTGGCAGCAGAGAGGGAAGCAGGCTAATTTAAAAGAGGTCTCCTAATTGTAGGTATTGTCTTTTTGTGAAGTGGGCTTGTTCTTGAAGGGTAATAGAAGTTTATAGCCTCCATATTTTAAAATGCCTGACCTTTGAGGAACCCTGCGCTTCAACCAAACCTTTTCATTTAGCATCCATATAAACCGTCTTATCATGAACATTGTGAAGTCACAGAAATATTTGTTATGACTGTTCAAAGCTAGCCATGCCTTGTTCAGATTTGCTTTGGGGTTTTTTTCTCTGTATGTAAAAATAGTTATAGATTATTATAAGTCAATAGCAAGGGTTTATTGATCTGTTGATATTGTGAAATTTTGTACAGACAGGATGAATTTTGAAGATTTTTCTTTTGGTGTAATCATCGGGTACTTATTTAATTTGTACATCTAAGCAGACATAAACATGCTAACATGCTAAACTAAGATGACACGGTGCACATTATCTGCTGAACATCAGGATGTTAGCATGAAAACTTAAGCATTTTACTCAAAGCACCACTGAGTTAGTGTGCAGCCTCAGAGCTCCTAGCGTGACTGTAAACTTGTGATTATCTACTGCTGCAGTTATTACAAGTTCCTCTCTCTAAGTCAGATAAGTAGCCAAGATGTAACTGCAGCATGGGGGGAAAAACACATTTCAGTCAATATGTTCCACTGGGCCTGTGTAATCATTCCAGTCCTGTTTCTTGTTGATCATACATTGCAACAACCCATGATGATAGACAGTAATGCAAAGGTTATTAGGCTGAAGTTGGCTGATCATTAGTTGGTGGTGTGATATTACATATTGGTATCCTATGTTAACTATATGCAGCTTTATTTCAAAACACCACTACTGGTTCCTAAAGATGTTTATCTGTCCACTGTCTCCATTGAGGATGATGAAGATGTGTGTAATGAGTCGAAGCATCAGAAGATGTGTAGGAGGTGTAGGCTTTGCTCCATGGCAGCTTAACTAAGTGTCCACCCATCCATCAATACCCCCGACCCTTACACACAATACCTCATCTGTAACCTCTGACCTCTGTATGGATTTAGCAGCTGAGTCTCTTATTGCCTGGCAACCACATTATCCATTTTCTCCTGAGTAAACTTCTCTTGCAGCTTACTATTGTACACCAAGAACATTGTAATTGTTACTCTTGGGTATACAGAATATGCACTCTGGGGATGGTGGAGAATAACAACTATCCACCTCCACCACCACACAATTTATTAAAGGTGCAGTTTTTTTGTGGCTACAGAATATATGTTTTGCGTATGAGCCTATATTAATATAATCCGTTCCTATATCATAGCGTGGCTGAATTTTTGCACTTAAGTTACACTTTTTTAGGCAGGTGGCGAATTGGTGTTGTATGTACAATTGAGGGTGGAGAGTGCTATTGTCAGTGTATTGAATGGGAGAGACCAGACATAGATATCAAATTGCAGGTAAACCCCAGCACCTCCTCTGTCCATCCTCCTGGAACCAAACACAAATTTTAATTACACCAGCTGAACTCAGCCTCCCTCTTGCGTCGCTATAGTGTGCTTGCATTAGAAAGCGAAGGTGAAAAGAAGAAAGTGTCCGAGGTCGGGGGAGACTCAATCTTTTGTTGACTGCAAGCAGGCTAAAGCAACAGTCAGGAAATGTAAATATGATAAGGCTGAATGAATGAATAGAGTATGTCAGGATTATGATGCCTGATGTGGGTTGGTGAAACATGAAAGAAGAGGAAGGAGGGTTTGATCTGAGGAGTAATGTCTTCATAATGATATTTCCTTCCGATTTTGTATTAGTTTCTTTCACAAAGAGGCTTTCTCTACCAACTCTCCCGTTTAAATTAGAAGATAAAAACACAATAGAACTTGTATGTACGTCCGATCGTGTTTTAAAACCACTCTACCACAGGCCTGAGTGATATGCGTCACATGCCTTCGACTGTCGCTGCTATTATTTTGAGTACTACTGACGTTACCACATTTTCTATGTCAGTAACTTTCACTATCACTTGTGCAGCTACTACACACTATGCTACTATTATTATAACACTTTCACCAAAGTTACTATTGTTAATATTTTTTCCATTATTGCTTGTATTGCAACCGCACCGCTGCGCTTGCACTGCTGCTACATCTACTACTACGACAACTGCCACGACTGCTAGTACTACCACTACTACAACTACTACTACTACTACTACCCAGGCCACCTGTAACGAAGCAGCCGCTCTCGCTGTCCAGCTTACCACAAACACGCCTCTGCTTACACACATAAACACGCGCACACACACACTCGCACACACACTCACACACATACACACGTGGCGTGTGACGTCAGCAGAGGGGATTTCCCATGCAATAGAAGAGCGTCAGACACTACAAATGCTGTGTCACTGTGTGGCTGCCTCTCCTCTCACCACGCCACAGCTCAGCTGCCTCCTGCTTTTTTCGATCGTCCTCTCTGTTTCAGTGTCTGGCATGTCTGCTTTCACCTCAAACCGCTGTGTCTTTGCCAGTCTGCCTTAACTTGCGCTGACTTTGTCTTGTCTTTTGGCGGCTTCCAATTTAGCAGCTATTTTCCCACTCTCGCGTGTCTCTTTTCTTTTGATGGTGGGGGGGTGACTGTTTTTCATATCTAAACAGACTTCTTTGCGGCAGTATTTCTTGTGGGTTATTTTTTTATTTTGTTGAACTTCCCATTTTACAAAAATCTGATCCTGGACAAAAAAAGAGAAATGCATCTATGTAGTGGTTCTCCCAGTTTGCAGATTTGGACAAATCTATTTCCTTTTGGCTTTTGTGATGATGTTAAGCACTCTGGCATGAACATGCACTGATGTCTGCCTTTTTTAAAAAAAAAAGTACAAGCCGGGGATGATGGTTCACACTCAGAATGTAAACACTGTGCGCATAAGCTTCCAAAATATGCTTGGTATGTCAACCTCGCGGAGACTGTGTAAAAAAGGAAGTGCAATCCCCTGTCAGCCTTTTCCTTGCATGGAAGGTTAAGTTAGTGTTCGTGCTCGTGTGATAACACCTGATCATTTGCGACAACTTTGGTAATATCGCTATCGTTGCTGTAAATCATATGACTCTTGTAATGTGCCCAGTATCTATGACATAGAGAGCTTTTTTCTGTTGTCACTCGCTTTGAGTCAGCATGTTGTTCTTGTAATTGTGCATTTTGCCTGTCAGAAGAGGGGTTGTATGGCTGTCTATGTGCGTGTGTGTGTGTGTGTGTGGATGTTTGCATGTGCTGTGCAGTCCAGTCCAGTTATTGCAGGCAGCCCTGACACAGATGGTGCTCAGTGATACCACATACCAGAGGCATTGTTTAGGGAAGGCGAGCTCGAGGAGATAATTGACAGGCATAGAGAGGACACCCCACCTCCTCCTCCCTCCCTCCTCCCCCCTCACCCATATATGCACGCACACACACACACACACACACACACACACACACACACACACCTCCCATTCACCTTCACTGTGTCTCTTTATGTCAGCTTCCCTTTTATGGTGCTGCACATTCACTCACACACACACACAAACACACACTCACAGACCCTTTCCCTTTTTTATTTTAACCTCCTCTTTTTACTAGCTCCAGTTCCTCTCTCTCTCTCCCTCTCTGTCACCGCCCTCACTCGCTCTCCTTCAATTTCACCCTAGCAGCAGAGCCCAGCTCGCCCTCTGATTGGTGGACGGACCGCCTTTGTGTGCTATCTCTAGCGTGACGTCTCTGTGTGTGTACGTGTGTGTGGGTTTGTGCGTGTGTGTACATTTGTTCATGAGTGTATATGTTTGAAGAGAGAGAGAGGGGGGGGGCAGTCACATCATATATGCAGAAGAAGAAAAAGCGAGTGGGAGGAAAGAGTGATAGTGATCACAGATTTTTTTAAAAAATCCCTCTTGTGCGTGTGTGTACGTGTGTGCATGTGTGTATGTGTGTGTCTAAGAGCGTGTGTGTGGTAGACCTATTGGCATACTAGCAGGAGGGAGAGAGAGAGAGAGAGAGAGAGAGAGAGAGAGA
>JANJYP010254912.1:0-14269 GCA_024605115.1 Rastrelliger brachysoma | reverse complement strand
TCAGACGCATTATGGATTGATGCTTCTGAATATCATGGCTTAGGCTATTTGATCAAATTCTACTCTATGAGTGGGTCGAGACATGGTGAGATTCTGTTATTAGTGAACAATGTACATAGTGATTAGGCCTAGTATGTGCACAGTAAGAAGGATTTTAAAAGGCATGGGGATGTACAGAAGGAAAAATCAGTGGGAGGGGAGAGCAGCTCAGCCAGAGACTGTTTTAAAGGAGAGACTGCTCATTGTTAGTGTATGGAGCTGTGTCTGTCTGAGCACACACACTCAGGGAGCGGGTGGGGTGCTCACAGGTAATGTTGCCTGGATGAGGCTGACAGGGTTCAGGAGAGTGTGTGTAAGTCTTCACTCTCCTGTCCAGGCTGGAGAGTGAAGGCTTACACGCACGCTCCTGGGCCCCGGTCCCTCACTAACTACAGGAGGCGTCCAGCCTCCCTCCAAATCACTGGAACAGCTCCCTGATTGTCTATCTTCGTGCCGGTAACACTTTGCTGCGAGCACACACACTCACTGAGCTGGTGGGACAAACACAGCTCCCTCCAGCAACAATGAGCAGTCTCTATCTCTGCCCTTTCAAACCCAGAGTCTCTAGCCAAGCTGCTCCTTCACAGCTGCAGATAATCAGACCCATCAAACCACTCCCCTCCCACTAAAGGTTCATCACACTATTATATTATGACATGAAACTTATCTTGTTATAACATGAAAAAAACTTTGTTGGGGCTTTCCCATTTAAACATTCCAAATCCCACCACCTCATATTACTTGTCACAGTGTTCATAAACCATTATGAGGTCTTTTCCACTGGTTTCAGCATGAGATGGGGGAAGGGCTCAGGACTGCAGTTCCACCAGGTGGGCTCTTTACTAAATGACCATTGCTCATTTAATGTGCCCATTAAAGCCAGTGAAGTGGCAATATTCTTGAGCAGCCCCTTCCTGTGTGAACACTGTATGAACCCTGGTCTGTTTCCATTGGTGGTATTCATTTCTCTTACTCTGCTGCTCTCTCTGTATCTTTTCCTCTTTAAACCAAAGCTATTACACACTGACTGAGAGAGTCCTGTTATATGGTACATAACTCTTCAACATTTTGCATTTCCCCAGTGTGTCTGAAGTGTCGTTATAGAGCAAACTGTGGTTCTTTTATGTAGTGGAGGGCAGAGGAGATGGAAACATTTAAGATCACATATTAAATGAAAAAATATATATTTGTGACACTTTAAATTATGTTTTAAAGTAGAATATATACACTATACAACACCTAGACACAGACAGACNACACACACACACACACACACACACACACACACACACACACACACACACACACACACACACACACACACACACACACACACACACACACACACACACACACACGTGTATATCTGTACATTATAATAAAAGGGCAGATGGAAAAAACTTAAATGGGGGTTTGAATGTTTTGCATTGAGGGAAATCAGAAGGAACATAAAATCAGTAGACTNATAATAAAAGGGCAGATGGAAAAAACTTAAATGGGGGTTTGAGTGTTTTGCATTGAGGGAAATCAGAAGGAACATAAAATCAGTAGACAGAAAGAACAGTCTTTTGATGTTTTGTGTTAGCAAAATTGAAGGTCAGTGCCTCAGAGCATTTGGAGTGATTTAATATGTAAGATAAATGCTAATGCACCTCATGTAAAATTAATACATGGTTGCATTAAACAAAAGCTGTGTCCAAATGGGCCTATATCAGTTTAGTTCAACAACTGAATTGACACTATAGGCTGTTATATAGCTCCTAAATTAAGGATGTTAAAATATGTGTCATGATATAAACTGTGAGTAGTTAGTAATATTAATTTAATTTAATATTTAAATTATTTACATCTTAAACATCCCCTACAGAAATGTTTTAAGACATAAAAATATTCTGCATTGAATAATGGCTTGTATCTGACATCGTTCTTCCACAAAACCATCATATTATTTGGTTTGAAATTCTTAAAATTATATGTACTCCTTCACCCTCATTGAAAAATATACAATCTACAATATAAATATTTAAATACTACATTTTTCAGTTTTGTAATGTAACTTCTGCATGCAAGATACCTGCATGAAAAGACCCTTGAAGTATATGGCATATGAGGCTACCAGTTTCCATAACACACTTGTGTAAATTGCATACTATCACAAATTGTGCTTGTAACCTTGAACTCAGATTTAAGGTGAGCACAAAGAGATATTCCCCTTTCGATAGATGAATGTGCGGCCTTCTAGTGTCAATCTCTGCGCATACATCATTCTGAAGGTCAAACACCCAAGTGAGGTAATAAGCAAAAAACACATTTCTGAGTGGATGGGGATTTTCAAATATTACAAGAAAATTAATTTATAAATAACTACTCAAAATGCAAATTTGGAATCTGGTATATAGCTTTTTCAAAATAAAAAAAAACCAGTTGATTATGATTAAATGTGTAGTTTGGTGATCAATGACTGTTTTGGTTCATGTGCCTGAGGTCATGTATGATTGACCTAAAAATTGGGTCAGTCTTGCATGTTGTGGTCAGTCATGCTTGACATGCAGATAAACAGATTAAATATTTAAAAAACAATTAATTATCTCATTTAATATCTCAAACTTTTATGTAATAATTTCAACCCAAACCATGATTTTTGTTCACCCTTGCAAAGTAGGATTTATGTCTAAACCTAAACAGACCTTAACCACAGCATCATCCCATCATAAAACATAATTGTTTTTTATTATTACTGATAGAGGTGGCATATTAGAAAACAATCCTATCTGTCCTTCTGGAGTGCAGGTACAATCAACAAATCTATGAGGGTGTACTGAGCATTACTGATATACTTTTTTTTCTCCCTTGAAAAGGAAAATAAAGGTGCAAGGCTCCTACATGTGTTTCTATAGCTACCATATCACAGCTAACCACCCATACTAATATGGTGCAGGCATTACATATATCATTAAGGCACTGGTTCTGTCCAAGGTCATATATATGCACAATAACCTCTTACAAGTCTTCACTTACCATAATGACTTTTCATTGCCAGCAACAATGTGAAGAGAAATGGATTGCTTGACAGGGATGGGAAATAGATGGGTGTGGGATGAGGTGACAGGATGTGTCCATTTATCAGTTCATGGTTGCTTCAGTGTGTGGGCTCACATATATAAGTATGCGCATGTTGCACATTTGAATCAGCAGTAGGAGGTGAAANTGTGTGTGTGTGTGTGTGTGTGTGTGTGTGTGTGTGTGTGTGTGTGTGTGTGTGTGTGTGTGTGTCTGTGTGTCTGTGTGTCTGTGTGGGCCTATGCATTTATGTGCCTATGTATAAATGTGACTTGGGTGTGTGTTGCTCTTAGCCTTTGATGACCTTTCTGTGTTGCTGCTGTGAGCAGAGTGACCCGGCTGTACTCATTAAAACCAATGGAACGGATCATTCCCCACTAATTGTTTTCCACTGACAAATAGCTCCGCTGACTCCTGAAGACTGCTGCAGGGACCCTGCCTGCCTAGAGCACACACTGACTTCACTAATGAGAACCGCCNGTGTGTGTGTGTGTGTGTGTGTGTGTGTGTGTGTGTGTGTGTGTGTGTGTGTGTGTGTGTGTGTGTGTGTGTGTGTGTGTCTGTGCAGTTTAAGCGCATATCTGTGAATGTGCAGGAGTGTGTACTGTATTTGTGTGTATACTGTATTTGTGCTGCTAGCCTCTCTCGCTGTGCACTGGCATGTGTAAGAACGGAAACACTGCTACATTAGTCTCAACATAAGCCATTAAGGCATTTTTCTCTTGTCAATCAAACCAACACTGCGATATTGTTAACAAATAACCTACTGTATCTTACTCCCTGAAAAGTCATTATTATTATTATTACAGCCAAATACAATCTGCGTTAAGTCAAGACAGCAATTATTTTATCAAGCTAAATGTATTTTGGCCTCATTTGCAACACAGTTAAAATTATTTTACTGCATCAGCTGTACTGTGGTTGTCATCCTTACAGTAGACAGCAGGTTTTTAAAAAAACTGCATTCATGTTCAACTTTGTTTCAGTCATCAAGCATGATTAAAATCCAAGTGTTCAAAATAAGTTATTTGTAACAGATCTCCAGAACAACATAGGCAATATGATGTGTCATATAATCAGACACCCTTATTATTGATATCACTGCAAACTGTTGCAAATCAATGTTGAAAAATTGTTTTCTGACCTGACACTTCTAAGGTTAAAGTTTGGTTAGGTTCAGGCACAAAAATGACTTCAGCGCAAAGAGCTCTCAGCTACAGCTAGGTTGGGCTTGCTTAAAAGTTTTTCCTTATATGTAAATTTTATACCAATTTCATACTTATACTCAGTGGTCATTCATGGATTTGCAGAGAAAAATTCCCCTGCAGTCCAAAAAGCATTTTCCCCATAGACCAAAACTATAAAACTGTTGACGGGATGCTTGTCAGGACACAAGGCCAATTATGATTGTGATTCTTTCTATTATGATGGTTTCATATTTGTGCTACTTCCTTTGAACCAAGAAAAATTGATTTAAAAATCCTCGACATCATCACAATGTAAAGTCTATGGCCCAAGTGGGAACTCTGGGTGGGGCCAACAGGGGAAACATTACTATATTCAGTGTGCCCTATAACACTGACAAAAACTTGGAAGTTTGTATAAGACTGAATGGGTGCCTATAATAAATACATGGGGATAACAGGCTAGTATTGACTATATCTTACACAATCTATACATATGCATAATGGGAGTGATATTTGTCTGGGATGTACGTCCATGCCACAGCTTACTAAATTGAGTAAGTTCTCTGTCGTTTTTGGAGACTGTGCCCATAGTCAAGTAGGATTATTGGTACTTTCATCATACAATCCACTCCAACTTCTAAAATTATTAATTACATTTAAATTTGTCTATTTGCTTAATCTATTTAGAGACTGTATGTGTAGCAACCACAGAATGTTTGAAAAGTATTTGCATATATGACAGAATTTATGGCTGTGTAATAATAATATGTATCCTTTATGGTCAGCATTTGGGGAAACTGAGTCCACAAATGGTGTATTAGAGAATAATTAACTGACATAATTGACAAGTCTTCTACAGTTGCTGTATGTGTCATTTTGGGGTATTTTTTAAAGGAATAGTTGTTTTTCATTGACAGATGTTCTCCTTTTGTTTTTATTCAGCTTATGGTGTATCACAGTGCCTCAGTATCCATTTCCTCCACTTTACATTTCTGCCATTCCTCTAATTAATAACCCATCTCTTTGTACTGCATTTGACCACACAAACCTCTGTTTCTTGCTGTTGTCTCTCTCTGTGCTTCCACCTGTTCCATGGTCCACTGGATGACTATGAATCCTATTAGGGGACACCCCTCAGCACCCCCAGCCTCTCCCCAGCCACACTACCTGGCAGTAATCCATCAGAGGGGCAGTCAGGCTGTGCACCACCCCACCACCACCCATCCTCGATACCCGCCAGTGCCCAGTGTTGCAACAGAGGCCCCAGCTGGGGGACCGCCAGAGCTTGGTCATTATCAGATGACGGATAGCTTCATATCAGGTGAGTAACGCGGGCAAGCATTGGCGAGGGCCATCTGGCCGATGATTTGGGGGAAGTTGGGAAGTTGGGTCTGCGAGCGAGGTATAGCAAGGTGGTGGATGATGATGGATGGGTCCAGGGGCATCGCTGTCAATCACAGCAATCTTCGGCAGCACTTATGTATAGAGGAACTGCGTGACAACCACAAGGTATGCAGGCATGAATAGATACATGGCACTTGGTTTACTTTTTACAATTTATTTTTGTGTACACTTTCCTTTTCCTCTCTCTGTGTCAGTCATCTTTCCTCTCTCCTCTCAATCTTCCTTCTCCTCCTTTTCTGCCTTTTATCTCTCCTATCACATGTTCATCCTTTTCTTGTCTGCACATGGCATTTACTGTTCTCATTCCAAGCAAAAGAATACCAAATTGCATTCTGTGGTACAACATTATAAATTCCTGGGGCACAGGTATTCCCTGGATATAAGGGTACATTAGCTAATAGAGAAGAAAGCAATGCCTCAGTAAAGTGGATCACTGACATTTTAATTTGAACCTAGATAGTACAAATGCTCATAGTAGACAATAAGCATATTACTGTGGACCTATGTCAAAATCTGCTACCTATTGTGGATAATGCAGTTATTAATATCACCAATGAAAATAAAAGAAAAGAATCATTCATGAAAAAAACTATTTTTGTCACGACTGCCATGGCAATATTGTGAAATGTTAATGAACATAATGTTTTTCAATATGTTGATCACACACCTAAAGGTATTAAATGTGTTCTTGCATATAAACAGTGAAAATGTGTTCTTGAGCCTGTACAAAACTGTGAGTCAAGAACACATTTCTGTTTCCCAGGACAAAGGAGTAATTTTAGGTGGTTAATTACTTTCTGAGCTGACAAGAAGTTTCATCAGTTGAATTCCACTGTACATTTGTTTTGCCAACATCAAGAGGCTCACCAGATGATTCATCTGGTGAGCCTCAAAAGTGACATTATAACAAAGGGACTGCCACAACTGTTGAAACAAAGCTATTATGCTAGGAATTATAAAGTGCAAAATCTTCATAGAAGGGGAAATGCCTATACTGCATTTTCATAAATGAGATACTGGATGAACAATATGGGTAAGGTGATAGCTTTCGTACATGTCTAAGCAAGATAATTCTATGAACAGTTAATGTTACATGACCACATATTTGTAGTGGGTTTCTGTGTGTATAAAAAAAACCATGGAAAAAATGTTGTAAAAGATATATGGCTTCTTAATTTGCTCACGCAATTGAATGTGCCTTCAGAGATGTATTATAAAAGTCTCATTGAATGAGTACAGTACACTTCCAGTGGTTGAAACATGGCCTCATCCTGGCAAACTAATTCATTTCATCATCCCTGGTGTAAAATCAGGACTCAACTTTCAGAGGTTCTGCTCACTTAAAAAAAAAGATTTTCTGTCAGACCAAAATACAAAGAAAGCAACAGAACATTTCTTGCATCTTGTCTGTCAACTTTTCTTTTTTATTCTCATTCCACGACCAGAGGGAGCACAGGATTGACAAGAAGCAAAGGGAGAGGCAGCTTGGTGGCAAGCAGAGAGATGTGTTTTTCACGTGTTCACATCAAATGCTTATGGAAAACTACAGCACCTCAAAGAACTGTGGGATATCCTCCAAGCCCCAGTAGAGGAGCAATGACAGACGTATATATCTGCCATTTTGGGGTTGAATGTACCAAAAGACAATGCAGTGGGGATATCTCTATCTTTTCTTTTATCTGAACACTTGTTATTCACATATAAAAAAATTCCCTATCACATTTTAATATTAGTTGACATGACAACCTATTTATATAATAGATTAATTAGATATTGAGTTTGTCCTTTAATTCATCATGACATAAGACATTGTTAGTCTAAAGCAAGATTTGAAAGTTATTGTCTTGCATGTTTGCATGTTGTCAGGATATTTAGCGAGTCTTCTGTAGAAATTGGAGAGGCTAATTTACATTCTTGAGGAAGGAGGCAAGGTTGTCAGTTTTCACCCACTTAGTTCTTCTCCTTTGCTAAGAGCCAGATGATAGGTTGAATTTCAAAATCCCCCAGTGAGTAAGATCCCTCTCCAGACACTGTACCTGCATAAGATGCTGCACTGCAGCTGCTATCCCATCATGCAGCTCTGTCTCTATTCCTCCCTCCCACAATCTCTTTTCATCTCTATCAAAGGGCGGTTTTGGGATTTTGTCTTATTTGTCTGTTTAATTTTTTGTACTAACTTCATATACTATGCAGTAATTTAATATCATATTATTTTGTGGCATGATAAATAACTATTTTATTTGGNTGTGTGTGTGTGTGTGTGTGTGTGTGTGTGTGTGTGTGTGTGTGTGTGTGTGTGTGTGTGTGTGTGTGTGTGTGTATGCGCATGTGCTGGCATGAGTGTGTGTGTTAAACAAAAATCTCCCCCAAATATTTCCAATATTAAATTTGAGGCAGTTAATAAAATGCCTGACTCTTTCAGTGTGCACATACTAAGCAATTAACCTTATGAGAGCACTCAATAAAAGCCACATTTTTCCCTTGACAGACTGGCACTCCCTGTTTTTTCTATCACATCTTCATCAAGTACTCAGTCCTTGCTGAATCACTTGAGGACAACTCCAAAAGTTACTTTTACCTCGTTGTCGCACCCCAATTTTCTCTTGTTAATAATTTGTCCACCACAAGTCAATCTGCAGAAGAATTTTGCCATCCCGAAGCGGATGTTCTCTATTCTAAAAACATGCCATTTACACAAATTGGTGGGGTGTTTTCAGTCTCACAGGGAATTAAAAGGTTGTCTATTTGTTGTAATTGATGGCTCCTGTATTATAGAGGAAATCACAATACACCCTACCACCATCTCTACGTAGTCCTACTTTGTCCACTTGCACATTTCAGACTGAATTTCAGGCTCAAATGTGTATGAATGTATTTCTGAAGTTTTGATTTTGAGTAAATAATGAGACAAAGAAGTGAAATCCAACTGCTAGCTCACTCAGTGGAGCAGTGATTAGAGCGTGTGCCATATGAAGCAGTGCTCTGAAGCAGTGCACCCCAGTTCGAATCCCGGCCAGAGCGTCCTTTCTCTGCGTGTCTACCCGCCCTCTCCCATTTCCTGTTTACTTACTTTACAATAAAGGCATCCGTGCCAAAAAAATTTTAGAAAAAGAAATCCAACTGCTACTGTTCGTTTCTGAAGCCTCTGGAACTAACCAATCAGAACAGAATGGGTTACTCAGGACAGGAGGGGCTTTAAAGAAACAGAAACCAAAATTGCCTGTTTCAGATTGAGGCTGAATTGAGGGGCCAGTATCAAATAAATAAGGTGACTGTAAATCATGCAAATATATTCCAGTACAGCCCCTGAATATAAATATGTGTAGGATACATATCCTTTAAAATATAAATACAATTTTACAGCATCTATTGCTGGCCATTTTGGAGGACAAAGTGTTATAATGTAAAATTCACTCAGAGATCTTTATATCTACACACTGGTAACCCAAGACTGACAGCACAGGGATTCAAGTATGAAAAACAGAGGCATTACCACTTTTATGTAAAATTTCTGGCTTTGAATCCTTTCCTTCAACCTCAACCTCATTATCTTAATCATCCATAGAAATCTGAAAATGCATTATTAAGTAACTTTACTTTGTTTCTCTTATCATCTCCCTTTTTCACCAGTTGCATTGATGATGTTGATGGTAGGCTGCTTGGCCTCAGGTAACATTGATCCAATGCCATATAATTACTGGGGTTCAAAAGGCACTTGTTTACTGTCAACTCTCAACTTATATTGGTCTCATTCTGTCTTTGTCCCCATGAATGTGTGTGTGTGTGTGTGTGTGTGTGTGTGTGTGAGTGTGTGTGTGTGTGTGTGTGTGTGTGTGTGTGTGTGTGTGTGTGTGAGTGAGAGAGAGAGAGAGAGAGAGAGAGAGAGAGAGAGAGAGAGAGAGAGAGAGACCGTGTTACAGGTGGCCGCCCAGTAGGTGGGAAAATGCAGGAAGTCTGCTTGTCTGTGTGCACATGTATCAGACGCAGCATGTTTTTCCCTTTCAGAGGCGAGGTATCCTGTGTGTGTGTGTGTCCTCCTATGTGAGTGTGTATGTATGTCGCCGATCACACTGGGCGGCTGACTTCCAGGAACCCCTGCAGCAAAAACAGGCACTGTGTGTTTCCTGCTCTCACGCACCGTTATCACAGGACACACACACACATACACGGATCATTGCCCTATTCTCTTTTCCCTTGCAGGTTTCCTCAACGCCTATCCTTGTGCCTCCGGCCGTCAAGATGTTTCACTGTGATTGTCATGAGAGAACTTGCTCTCCGGGAACAAACCAGAGGACACAAATAGGCAAGGAATGACTGCAATTTTGTAGCCACACTGGTCTTTCTGATCACGTTAGGTTACTGAGAGTTATGAGTGATCTCTTTACATCTGTGCCTATCCTGACCTTTCTCATGACTGATTCAGACCTTTCTCTGACTCACATACACCAAAAACTTTTAATCTTGTCATATCTCATTTTCTTTTCCTCTCTTCTTATCATTCAGTGTCTGCTCCCTGCCTTTCCATCCCTCACCCTTTCTCCCTATATCTATTCACACGTCCTGGGTAGCCCACTGCCTTTGTGAGAGACTGACAAAAGGACCCAGACTGGAAAATGGAGGTAGAGCACAGAGTCCTGGCTCTGTGTTTGCGAGAATGCCAGAGACTGTATCCATCTATATTCCCTTTGAGAATACAATGCAACCCACAGCTGAAGCACTTCAGATGACAAGGGAGAGATACAGAGAAGGAAAGATGAAGAGAAGGAGAGAAATGCACAATGGCACTGTTGCAAACAATTGCCATTAATGGCATCATCTTTTCCCCACAGAGATCATACTGAGAGAACAATGAGCTCCACAGTGATGGTACACCGATGATTCACTGAATGTTTTACATACAGTACATGACAGACAAAAGTAGTACATGCTTGAGTTTTGATGATATGAAGTGCATTTAAGACCTAATTCTATTTTTATTGACTGCATGATGTGACTTTGGTGAACATGTTCTAATGTGTAATTTTTTTTGTTTGATTGTTTTTGATAGAAAACATGAAAATATCCAACTAGTTCTGATTGTAATACAGTTAATTTAAATCATCACATTCTGTGTGTTTTAAATAAGGTTTAGTCATTGTTGCTACTGCTGTAATGTTGATTTGTTTTAGACAAAGCAGCTACAGGTATATGGGCATTGTAGGGCAAAACACAATAGATTCTTTTTTTAATTTATGAGATGTTATGAACAACCTATGGTGCATGACTTGTTCAACCATGCAGTTCAAGTGGACTGGTTGTTATCACTGAGTTGTAAACGTAGCTTCTGCTCTGTGCTTTCTCTGGCTCTGCAGGCGAGATGACTTCCAGATGGTCCAGGGAAAGTGTTTGCCTTAGGTTACTGCAGGCCAGCCTGCCTGTGCCTTTTTCAGCTGAGAGAGAGACAGAGATACAGTGTGTGTGTGTGTGTGTGTGTGTGTGTGTGTGTGTGTGTGTGTGTGTGTGTGTGTGTGTGTGTGTGTGTGTGTGTGTGTGTGTGTGTGTGTGTGTGTGTGTGTGTGTGTGTGTCCACTTATTTTGTATATACACACAACAGCCAAAGAAGTCCTAAAGTCTGGGTTGGTCCTTGTTCATGACACTCCATTGCTATGTTAGTGCTTCTTAAAGCGCAGGCAGAAGACTAATGACTCCCCACACAAAGTCAATGCTACTTAACTAAATCATTTGTGATTGTACGCTTGTACCCCGGGATAAAAACTCACTGGGAGCTCTTGACCCGAAAAGGTTTGTGAGTCACCGGTACAGTAGAATACTTCGACTTGACCTGACCCTGCATTTTCCAACCTGTTTTAGGACATACAGATGCTGGCTGCTGCCCAGTCGCCTCCTCCTCCTCAGCAGCGCTTCAGTCCCGCCCACCGCCACCTGGCTCTGCTGCGCATCGCCGACTGGAGGCAGAGCGCCGCTACTCCTCTTCCCCACGCCAACGGAGAAGCCGAGAACAAGGAGCTGGGTGTATGCATGTATCTTCTCATACTAAAATGATTTCTACGATCTAGATCTACTCGACGCTTAAGGGATTCTGGAGGAAAGTGCGAAAGACGGGTCGATGTCAGACGGGTGTCCTGCGCACCACAGCATCCTCCCCTCTCCATCTCTTTCTCATCTTTCCTCCTTCTCTGCCTCTGCGCTTTTACAAGACTACGGGCTCTCTCATTCTGAATTTCCCCAGTGACTGATCATTTATCGCAAGGTGTGAACTGCCTTTTTTCTTTTGTCGGAGTTTGAACCACATTTTCAAGCTGCTGGAAGTACACCGCCAGAGCCCGTGAGAGCTGGCTGGACTCTGTAGCGTTCGTGCTCACGACACAATCGGTTCATCGAGGGGACCTTGCGCGGAGTCAAAAGGACTGGAAATTATTTAGCCCTTTCACATCAGCATACCGCATGGTGGGAATTTCTGACTCCTTTCAGTGTAAGTGGCCTTTTTTAACCGTTCCTCTTGCCATATTGACTATATTTCCCAATTTCGTCTTGGCTGAGAGTTTTGTGTCTTCATATAGACACTTGAGCGTCAAAATTTTAATAAAAACACATGAAATGTCCGCTTGGCTTTAACAAAAATTCACACTTTTGAAGTGTGCTTTTCTTTCATATTTGAATGTGAAATAGCACCAGATGTGAATTGGTCTGTATAAAAAAACAACCCACACGTCAAAACTATATTATCTCATAAAAAACGTATTACACTTACTTACTAAAATATGTTTTGGCATATATGAGATGACAAATCTATCACACAAACGAACAATGCGCCTCAGTGTTGTGCGTAATATATAATGTTTGTCATCGTTACCAACATGTTTTATTGTTATGGGAGATGTCGGCTGAGCAGTGAACATTAATTTTTATTTATTGAATTTGTATTGTGTTTATTAATTTAAGTTACTGCTTGACTGAATGACTAACCTTAAATAATTGATTTCATCATGCTTAAAACTGCAACAACAAAATCAGCTTAAACCCTGCATTGTGTTTAAGGACACCTTTAAAGAAAAGCTCTTTCTGTTTGTATTATAAGAACAACAATTATCTAACTAGATGGAAATTACCAGTTCAGTTTGTTCAAATATGGACACCAGGTTGCAGCTGTCGCTGTCTCCATAAAGCTGGTATGAATTCATGGGCTTGTGCCCTGGTTGGAGAGTTGTTTTCGGGCAACTGGCAATTTAAGTTCACGGATCAAGTTTAGTGACTCCGTGCCTTCCTTTAGTCACTTCTTACGACCAATTTCTAAGTGAAGTAGACCTCACATCAGCTGGCGATCCCCACATGGTCAGGTTTATGAAGGCGTATGTCGCCACTCCTCAGTCCGGGAGAGACAAATGCTGTGCCACTGCTGAGGCAGGTTTTAAAATTAAAACTACTGATTACAGAATCAGTATTCAACATTTCATGATCAAGGTAAACACATTATTAAAGCAGCTCAATAAAATAATATTTGGTCATAATTCATTCTGTTCCAAAAAATAGTGACTGTGGATGTTTTCAGTTTTCGTGGAAAGATTTTGGATGTAGCCACTTTGTAAATCCTCTGAGTTTAGAGAAGAGCCGCCCTGCTTCTCCTGTCCTCTCATCTTCTCGAGCGTCCTGGAAAGCATTTAATGAGACTTTGCATTTCAGAGTTTGTATTTAAAGACATCCTCCGTAGCTCTGTCACAACTGTCAAATGCATCTCCTCAAATCCTTGTGAACTTTCCATCTCCACCCGCTTCGACTTTGTCATCATCACATAACCGAAAAGCGTAAAAAACAGACAACGCTTTCTTTTTTTAATAACATTACGTGGGGTTGAAATTGAAGGTTATGGGTTATATTTTACTCCAAATAGGAATCTTTTCCACCGACTGGGAAAAGACAAGACATGCGGGTTAGGGAGGGAGACTGTAGTAGGGGCACAACCTGGTGTCGATGCCTGACGTTTCTCACGGCTCGGATTAGAGGAAGGAAAATATCTCCTGCAAACCCACAGGGTTTTAAATATTTTCTACGCATGCCAAATGTTCCCATGCAAAGATTTGTAGGCATCTAAGAGAGTGATTGTTTAGTCCACGTACTGTAAAAGCGTGACCCACTGCAGATGCTAACATTTGCTGAGTGAGTAAAAAGGACTAAAATATGTGCATATTGCCTTGTACAATGTAAAAAAGAAAAAGATAAGGAAAAGGAGTAGAATTAAAAGAATGAATAAATTGTCCTCTGATAGTCAAAGGCTTGTATTTTTATTAGAGTTGTAGTATCTAACCCATATTTTTAGCCTTGAGATGAAAATTAAAATTCAGTATTATCACGTGTTTTTTTTAGTCATCAGTAATTATAGTTGTAATATTGATTGCAGTGATCATACTTTTATGATTAGTATGTCATTTTGGGTGTCATCTGTTGTTTTCTTTCCATTCCTTAACCACTGGGACTTCCATTAAAGTAGTGACTTGACTGAAAAGACCATTACCTGGAGTGTGTGTGTTTACAGAGATAGGTAGGTAGAGAGGTAGAGAGGTAGAGAGAGAGAGAGAGAGAGA
>JANJYP010254718.1:0-12041 GCA_024605115.1 Rastrelliger brachysoma | reverse complement strand
AAAAAAAAAAACTCATGAGGAGATCATGATTTTAAATGGCGAGAGTAACAAAATGTGCATTACCCTTGTAATAATGTTTATGTTCATTTGTTGTTCACCAGGTTTCATTTCCCCACAGCTACACAATATAGCTCATGAACTCTATGCTTTCCAGCATCAAAACAACATCAAACTCTCATCAACCCAGTTTCTAGCAGCAGCAGGCAGCTGTTTTCTGCAAACAAGCTCTGATAAACCCATTGCACGCTATCTGCACAGCATCAAACAGCACCCAGACAAAGTTATAAAGAAGGTGGTGAACATAGCCAGATATCTTGCAGCTATATAAACATATATTTTTAGGAACTGGTAGAGGCCAAACAAAGCTAAAAGGAAAGAAAATGTTGATCTACATTGTTGATGTCACCATAAACATGACTCCAAATGAAAGCTTGTGTTACTCTGTGTCTGCCAGATCTGTAAGTGGGCACTTGTTTTTTTATGACATGTTTGCTGTTATAACTTTACATAATCCTGTGATATGGTTGTGGCTGTATATCTATCAGTTGGTTTTGCATAATAAATATTTGAGCTTCTATGAATACAAAAATAAAGAAGAGATTTCAAATAGCTATTCTGTGCAGCTGCATTTCTGTGATGTTTGACCTCGAAAGCATGTTTCAAGTTGACTGTCATGCTATGCCGCCTCTAAAACTTCTGTCTGGGTACATCAATCAAAAAAGGAAAACACTTTGCCTACTGACTTGAAGCATGCAAACTGCCAGTATGGTACTTTTAATCTCCCTCAATTGATTCCACACCTTCTTCACTTCCTCCAGCCTCTCTCAGCAGTCTCATCAGCTCTGTGGTGTGCTCCAGGTTGGAGGTCATGTATGAGGACAGGTGGGGGGAAGAGGGGATATGATTTCTGGAAGACCTCCCTCTTAGGGTTCCCATCTGTCTAACAGTTGGGGTTGAACTGATCTGACTCATGCAAAATCTGTGTGTGCAGAATACAGAGCAGGGAGCAATACCCATGTGGATGGATATGGTTTTAATAGACTGCATTACTGGCAGCTTTGGCATTTAGTCAAAAGGCTCAAAACAACCCATTTAATGTTTCTGACTACAAATAATTGCTGTTCTGTCCATTTGTTCAAATTACTGTATGTACTGTATGTTGACAAGCAAAGGTGAAAGTAGAGTTTTTATGTTGTTTAGTCACAGCAAAGAATTTGAAACTTCACTGATTTAACATGAAGCAAATGACTGCTCTCAAAACTTTTTGTTTTCTTCCAGGACTCTTTTGTTTTCCCACTCCTGAGGCACAGTCTCACAGCCTCAGGTAAACTGCAAATGTTTCACTCTCCTCCACTTAAACCGCAGAGAGAACTTATTTTACTCCAGGTACTGGCAGCAGACAAGGATCAAAATAGACTCCGACACTGCTGATGAAATTAGAGGTCACAGATGAAGTGGCAACGCCATCAAGTCCCCTTTGCACTCTGAGTTCTCTGAGTGCTTTTCTGTCTACACTCTAGGCATTAGCTTTCAAAAATAACTCTGAGCTTAAAAGTTGGATCAGGGCTCAAACCCCAAACCCTTCAGGGGCTGAAATCACTCTGCTACAGATCCCTGTTGGACTGAATCCAATATTTCAGACATCACTGTGGACACTCAACAGTCTTTCCCAGAGCTTCATTTACATTATTGGTTTGTGAAATTAAAAAAAATCACTAAAGCACAGGTGACAAGGAACTGTGGAGACATACCACCCATGAAAAACTGTCTCTTACAAATAACCTTCAACTTTTTTATGTCTTTCACTCTTTTTCACTTTTTAAATATTTAATCAAGACCAGACTTAACTTATACATGCTGTCACCATTGATGTGACAGTCAAGGTTTGATGATGCCTCCTAAAATGACAAAATGTAGTTACAATACCAAGAATATGTTTTGGGTATGGAGAAAATCATATGCAAGAATCTGAGGACAAACTGAATGTATGAAATGACTTAGCTAAACAAAGTGAAATCACGAAGGCAATGCATGAATTAATGTACAGGTATATGCAAATGGGTGGATATGTATTAATGTGATTATATGTTTGGATATGCATGCCTACACAGATTTGTGTGTGCGTGTGTGTGTGTGTGTGCGTGCATGTGTGTGTATGTGCAAGTACATGAAGTATATCTCTTTTATTTTCCCTGATATATATTTATATATGATTTTTGGGCTTCACTGTAGTGATAACACACCTGTCATATTAGCATTTTTATGTTATTTGACTTTATTTTTGCACATTTGAAAGTGATATATAGTGCACATAGTATACATTTTCATATACATGAAAAAAATGTGGGTCATTATAAGTGTACCTAAAGCATGTGGACATTGTCAATAAATTATAATAATGTTTATAAAGTATTTTTGAAAAAGCTGTTTTTGGAAGTCACATGGGTCGTTTCGGAAAGGTGCTGATGAACGACTGTCTACTTTGTCATGTCACAATGGAAACTAATGGGAAATACATGTGAATGTGTGTAGTAGGGTACAGGTATGTGTGGCAGTTTGATATCTGTGGTGAGTGTGTATGTACTTGTACATGGGGGGGGAACCAGGTCAATGAGGCAATATTTTATACTTTTATTGATGTGTTTTCGTCCTCTGGGATGAGTAATATTGTCTGACATTGTCTCTACTGCTGTTTTTCAGCTGCAATGCTCTGCAATGTCCTACACATGAAACATTCTTATGATCATTCCCACCTTACTTTTGTCTGTGTTAATCTCTCTCTCTTTCTCTCTCTCTCTCTCTCTCTCTCTCTCTCTCTCTCTCTCTCTCTCTCTCTCTCTCTCTCTCTCTCTCTCTCTGTGTGTGTGTGTGTGTGTGTGTTAGCATGTCAGTGTTGCTCTTCCACTGGGAATGACGTTGGATTTGATGTTTGATCTTGAGGTTGATATTTATTGCTTTATGGTATCATGTGAAAGGACAAAGAGGAGAGAATGAGAGATTTACTTTATCCCTGTCTTTGTCCATACACCCATCCCTCTGAGGGCACTGGGAGCATTTGACAGACTCACTGTGTCCATTTTGACCCCATTGCTTTTGAGTCACACTCAGTAGGCACTGTAGGATTCCTTGTTAGTGGATGATGCAGGATCACAAAAAGCAAGAGAGCGAGTGAGGGATGATACTGGAAGAAGGTAATGATGGACAATTAAGATGAAAAGAAAGAACCACATTATTTTCATGGCTCAAGGGATGTCTGTTTGTCGGTCATCGCACCACTTTGGTCTAGACTGAAATATCTCAACAACCGATGGATGAATTGCCATGATAGTTTGTCTGGATATTCATGGTCCCATGAGGATAATTTCAATTGACTTTGGTGTTCCTCTGATGTTTCCTGTAACTGCTAACTCATCTTTTAAAATATAACTGATTGGCACAAAATCTGAATGGCTTTGGTGATCCCTTAATTTTTCCTCTAGAGTCACCATGAGGTTGACATTTAGTACAGACATTCATATCCCCCTCAGGATGAATTATAATGACTTTGGTGATAATCTAACTTTCTAAAAATTTGTCTGGTGCTTTAATGACCAAAATCCTCACCAAACAAATGTGACAAATGTTGTGAGCATCTTTCCATTAGTATTCAGTGCAAAGCACCACTGTGCATAAGTGTAACCACTCAGAGTTGCTAGTACAGCTGGAGACGACTTTTCAAATTGTGCATATAGGTTAAAGTTTGGTCAATTCCTGTAGACTTGTGAAGAGAAGCACTCAAACTTTAACAGCCATCAAAGCAGTGACACTGCATTATAACATTGTCAGATCATACTTTACAAGCTGCCAAATTTAAAGACTCAGAAGATTCAGTTGCTTCATCTTGAAATGTTTGATTAATATAAAGTCCAGAGATGGTAAAACCAGCAAAAATCCCTCGATTTCTCCTCATACAACTTCAGAGAATACTTTATGCTTTTTGCAGTGAATATGTGCAAAATGGCTTATAAGTAATTTAAAATTACTTAAGTGTCAAAATTCTTACATGTAATGTTGCATTTTTTGTCAATTTAAAACAGCAAATAACCTGAAAATTGATTGTAGGCAGGTTCTGTTCCATTGTCAATGACGCTGTTTTAAAAGAGAAGTCATTTAGGTACTTTTGTGTTTAACAAATTGAGTTTTTCTCTAGGTCTGATTTTCAGGAATTGATTCAGTGCTCAATAACTATAATTTAAATTTGCACAAAGTTAAATAAGTCACATGCCATTTGTGGTTATTGGGTAAAAATATGTGAAATCATCTGTATGGTCGTTTAAAACTCCATTTGCTTCCATCAGTCATCGGCTCTGTGGTGGGCTCCAGGTTGGAGGTCATGTATCAGGACAGGCAGGGGGATGCTGTTTCTGGAAGACCCCCTTATGGGTTCCCATCTGTTTTACTATGGAACTGAATTAATGCATTTCATAACCTGTAAACATAATCTACAAACTGATTCAACCATATGGCAGCAAAAAATCTGAACGATAATTTCTCCCATGATAATTAAAAAAATAAAAAAAGGATCTGGTGCAAGTTAGGAACAAATATTACTGCTAATTAATAATTAAATGTATTGATGATTATAATTGATGAATCACAGGTCGCATCAAAGATTATAAAAGAAAAATTGTTAGATGTTCATTCATTTTGAATACATGTGATTTTTTGTTTTAGTAAAGTTTCAGTCTTGGGTTGGAGAATTTTCAAATGTATATTAACAAAACAAAACTTTTCTCTCTCAATTATATGAGTCATTGTGTGTCATATGATGTAAGTAGATACATAATGCCCACTTGGATGTGTGAAGAGAGACAGAGTGTGTTAGTGACTGGTGAGCCAGCAGCAGTAGCAGTGTTGGGAATGTTACTTTTAAAAAATAATTAGTTATAGTTACAAATTACTTCTTTAAAAAAGTAACGGAATCACTCCACAATAAAAGTAACTAGTTACCAGGGAAATTAACTATTGCATTACTTTACTTGGAAAGAGAAGCTGTTTCCAGTTCATCTTTCCTAGCCGTTCTGACTCTACGCTAAAATTTTTGAAACCAAACCCTAGCCTTGGCGCCTACCACCAGATATAGCATGCACCCCTGCTTGCGCATTTCTGACATTTTGGAAAGAAAAGCTGTTTGGAACATAATCAATAATCAATTTAGAATATATGCATTACAGTTTTTGTGCCTCCTCATAAAGTAACCCATGTACTTCTTACTGCATTATCATCTCATTGTTGCCTGACCAATTTTTTTAAAGTGTTTTTTGCGTTTTTTAAGTAAAACAAAACTTCAAAATGACAAGTTTGAATTAGGGTTGCATTAATAGTTCACAAAAGACACAATCTGTGGCCATAAATCTTCAAAGGGCTTTGAGTCAGAGAGGATTTTCTACACCTTGTTATAAAGTTGTTGACTTTAACATGACAGTTGTTTAGAAAATAGTGGGAGAGTGAGCGCATACAAAGTTTGAGATGGAGATAGATGGTGTTTTATTCAGGAGGCAGGGAGACAGTCCTCCTCATCTGTCGACTGCTGCACCTGTTCTCTGTTCACAGCATCCAAACAGGACTGACACTCCATCGCCCCGCATGAAGCCACTGTGGGAAAGGACTGGAAACAATGTACTGTGTATGACTGCGTGTGTGTGTGTGTGTGTGTGTGTGTGTGTGTGTGTGTGTGTGTGTGTGTGTGTGTGTGTGTGTGTGAGAGAGAGAGAGAGAGAGAGAGAGAGAGAGAGAGAGAGAGAGAGAGAGAGAGAGAGAGAGAGAGAGAGAGAGAGAGAGAGAGAGAATCATCAGTTCTGCCTCAGGACGGTGTTGTATTGAATCACTTTGGATTCAGTCAGTTTGTTCTCTAGAGTGAGGAATAACGCAGGTTAATGTTATCGACTGTCACCTGCTTCACCTAGATAAAGATTCACTATTTAGAAGAATAAATTTAATTAATTTTTTAATCAGTTTGTTTTGTCTCTCTCTCTGTATGTCAATAACTGCTACAGGGCAAGATGTCTTTTAGTCCATCAATACCGTTATTCTTATTTTTGAATAACTTTCAGTAATTAAAGGCAAATATGTTCACAGCCAGAATGAGAGGTAACATTTAAAAAATAGGCCTTTCCTCACATTTTATATAATAACAAACCATAAAATTGCTAAAAATAAAAAAATAAATGAAAATATTAATAATAGAATCATTTCTTTGCTCTAGTTCCCACACTGTTATATTTACACCATATCTTCATTATTTATACACCCTCTAAAAGGCAAAAATTAAAAAGCAGATCAAACCCTTGTTCATGGAAAGAAACAAAGCTGTGTCCCTTTCTAAACACTCTGGAAGTGATTCCCATTGGACTGCTTTCAGACAACTTGTGAACAGATGCACATCCATGCTGAGGAAAACTAAATCCAAGTATTTTCTGAATTTAATCTCAGGCTTTTACTCATCCCCTACAAATTTATGGAAGGCTGTAAATTCTAATAAAAATAACTTTTGCTCAGTACCTATTCAGGTCAAGGTCTATGATTGCTTATTATCTGATCATAAAGAGAACGGTTTAGCTTTTAATAAACATTTCATAGCATTTGGTCAGCTTTTTTAAGATGGGGATTAGATCCCTCTCCAAATTAATTACAGCGTATTCTCTGTTTCTCACAGTTCTTTGTTTACACTTGATCCTGTCTTTTCAAGTGTAGTCAAAAAATGCTTTCCTTGCCATCAATACCAGAAAAAGCACACAGGAGAGGACAATTTTGATTCTGAGAAGGCTCTCAGCACAAATTATTTCAGAGCAAATAACACATATCAATCTTTCTATTTCCTCCAGTATATGTCCCAGAGTATGGAAAATGGCTCAAATTATAAAGCTACAACAGTCTTAACAACTATACAACAATATCAAAACTGCCTTTCCTTGCAGAGGTCCTAGTAAATCATTAGCTTCTTCAGTCTATTCCAGTTTGGTTTTAGAGCACAACACTGTACTGTAGCTGCTGTTACCATGTCCCTGAATGAAAGTGTAGTAGTGTTAGATAATACAAAAACACTGTGTGCCTATTTTTATTGATGTATCCAAAGCATTTGATGCTGTAGATGACTGCTTGGTCTTGCATATGCTACATTATATTGAATTTAATGTCAATGTGCATTGGTTAAATGACTACCTATCAGAGAGGTAACTCTGAGTCACCATGAGGTGAACTCAAATTGGGAAGCTACCATTTTGAGTTTTTATCAGTAAAAATTTGCTCCACAGGATTTAATTGTAGGGCAAGATCTTTTCACAATGTACACTAACATGTCATATCCATCTTTATGCTAATGATACTACGCTGTATTTCGTTGCTCATTCTGTACATCTAGCCGTGAAAAAACCTCTGGCATTCCTTCTAACATTCTGCTGAGTGCTCTCAAAAACTTACACACATCACACCTGTGAACATTTCAGAATCAGAGTGTTTGGATCTGGTAGTGCCAGAAACAAGAGAGTCACCCCTCTACCTGAAGAGGAAGCCAGGATGCCAAGATGAACCTCCTGCCATGCATAGTAATGATTATCCTCTGAGTGGTTGACTTGTGGCGTAGTGCCACCAGATAATGTTAATGTTGTGATGTTATTTACAATTGGGAGCCTGCACAGGGTTTTATTTCAAAAATTGACATTGACATGCCATTCCTATGTCTGACGTCCTGCCCGTCTCAATCTACTTTGTCAAAAATAGACTACACACCTATGCTTAGTAGAGCAAAACAGAGAGCCACTTCTTGGATGCTCTGAAACGCACTGTGGCATGTTGCAAGTGTCCATGATCTGCTCCAGTAGTCGTGTCAAAGCTACAGATGTGCCTGCTGAAGTCATGCTGTTAAACTTCTGGACTGTATCACCCTACCTTGAGATTTATGACCAGTGATATTTATGGTGTGCATCACTGTATTTTATATTATAGGATTGAGTGGTCTCCATATCAAGAAGATTTTGATTATTTTATTATACTACTTAATTATCTTATCAAATTCCTTTCTCTAATTGGAACAATTTAATTACTTTTTATTAGCTAATAGTGGTATTTTTTTCCATTTCTTTGCTTTTGTAATTGACTTGATATCACTGTGAACAAGGGTCACCACTCAATAATTTATCAGGAATAAATAATGACTGACTGCATTAAAAGATTCAAGTGATGGTTAGTTTTTGATTATGTATTCTTTAAAATAAAATGAAAAGACAAAACTTTCCTTAAGAACCACAGCGCCATCTTGCAAATTTCAGCTTCAACACAAGAAAAGAAAACTCATGTCAAATTGCCATTAAATGAACAACACACATTCCTGTTGTCTAGACGATGAGCCCCCTTAATATTTAGGACAATCTAGTTTTCCTGCTGAGCTCATAGGATTTAGATCTACAATCCTGTATTATAATCATTAATCATTCCTTGAGTCGGAGTTAGGGGTAAACGCTTCACTGGAGTCCTGTTTTGCTGATTGGCCCATGCATCAAGTGAACTTGATGAGGATCAATTAAATCCAGGTTTCTCTTGTCAAGGATGCTTATGCGTGGCTCGCTTGGTGGCGCAGCAGGTTAGAGCGTATGCCATGTAGAGCAGTGCTCGCGGCAGACCCGGTTCGAATCCCGCCCAGAGTGTCCTTTGCCACATGTCTGCTACCCCCCCTGTCTACCAACTTTACAATAAAGGTGTCTGTACCAAAAAACTCACAACCAGCAGCAAAAGAACTTCAAGAGGATCAGTCGAGTCCAGATTTCTTCTGTCAATGATATAGCTCTGTTAAGGTAATTGCACACCATTATAAACACTACATATTTAACATAATAGGCAGCTTGACATGACATTTGCAGAGCTAAGTCATGTTCCCAAGAGATTTTGACTTTAATGATTCAGGCTTCTCTGGTAGCAGCGCTCTCACCTTACTTTTGTAGCCCCACTACAGGGTTCATAATTTTGGATGTACTAACATTTTTTTATAAATTGAAGGACATGCATGGTGCTTGCCAGCCCTGCCCTGTGATGCAGGCGTCATAACTGGCAACAAGCTTTTTTCAGTCATCTCAACAACAGTGATATTGTTGCATACACATTCATATTTGTGTATGTCTGTTTGCATGTGTGTGATCAGGTTTCAGTGTTTTGGTGTCTATTATCTGGCAGCATTGTAAATGTGTTGGCTGTGACCGACCTGAAGCAGACCTGCCAAAGATTAAAGCCAGACAGCTGGCAATGCCCCGCCACATCTCAGTTGCCTGTGGTACCAACATTGTGCCACCACAAGTGCTGGAAAAACTCTGAAGTTGGACCTTGATATCATCTCAACTAGTGAAGTTCCTACACAACTTATATACGCATGTTTCTGTTTGGATTAGGTGTAATTTGTTGGGGCCACTTCTGTAATCAGTATTTATCAGTAATTTTCCACTTTATGCTGTGGGTCATATTAGTAATTAGTCAGCTGTTAAAATCTGCAGTAAAAGGTGTTGTGATGTCAGAGATCTATGTTATATATGGTCAAACCATCCTGACAAACTAATATCAGATCATCATACATGACCATAATTGACTTCCATAGCCATGGCAGCTAAGGTTACTGCTAAGGTTTTACAATGTGTTCTTTGCATTGTCCACTTCCTGCTTGCACATGAACAAATGTATCTGAGAAGCTGACATTTCAAGTATGAGAAAAAGTTTTGAAATACTATTACTAAATTTGTGTCATATTTTGTTGACATGGCCTCCTGAATGGCTGGAAGTTATCAGTGACGCAACTTCTGAACAGAGTGGACTCCGCAGGTCTTAAAGAGACATGAGCTAAAAGAATCTGTTGCAGACAGAAGCTGAATTGAGGGTCTTCATAAAGGGCCAAAATAAGTTTTACTAAACTGTAAATCATGCAAAGAAAAGCCTCAGAACATAAATATGAACATGTAAATATGCATGATATGTTTGCTATGTTTGTTAAATGGTTGTCAGGGTGTTCAGCAGTGGTTTTGTTACAAGGTTGTTATGTGGCTGCTATTGCATTTCTGGATAGACGCTATAGTGTTGTTCTGTTGCTATACCAAAGTCTTACAAGCTATTTGTCAGATTATTTGTGTGTATGAGTTATTTTTTATAGTGATTTATGGTATTTGATAGAGAAGCAGGAACATAATGAAAGAGTGCCTGTGCTATACAGCTCAAATTCTTTTCAACAAAACTTTGATATTACAGTGGTGGTTCAACTGCAAGAGCGTCTGGTTTTAATATAGTGTATAGAAGTGCAGTGAAGTGAATATTAAGTTTAAATAAATTGTTTCAATGATGGTTAAAAATATAAAGGCACATTTTTAGACTCACTTTCTTGTTCAAGTGAATAAATGTGTATGTTTTTGTATCTACATTTTTTTCAGAATGTAATAACTGTAAAATATTAAGCTCTTTGTTCTTCATCCCACAGTTTATTTCAATCTCATCATTGCTTTTTCATCCACTCTCACATCCACTTGCCAGCCTGTGATCTCACTTAGCTCCTGTTCCTGCAAACATACCCACTGGCCGTGTAATGCTGCACTCACGGTGGCAGTTCATCCACACATTACAAATGCGTTTGACCCTCTGTGGAGCATTAAAAAAAAACACCCTTTGTATTCCTGTTGCTTTCTTCTCAACACAAAAGCCGTAGCCTCTGTTTGCTTCTGACTCGACTATTTCTGAACATGTGCTGACTTTCTTACATAATTAAACTTTCATATTTGGTGGTGTTATATTTAAAGAGATTTCTGGAGGTAAGATGAAAAATACTTTACTGGCCACATCAGGTATGTTGCGTTCAAATATACATAAATGATTTCTCACAAATATTACATTTAAAATTATAATCACTCCATTCATGTTTTTTGCAGTATGATAATCTCTTCAACAGATAGACGAGCTGTGTGACAGGGAGTTTAAGAATGTACATTTTTAATGAGTTTTTACACTTAATTATAAATAGATGCTAAGTGTTAGAAGAGTGTGTTTTGGGATTTTTTCGAGAAAGTTACTCTTGAAAGTCAGAAAGCTCAAATGTCGTTATTAATTTGAAGTGAAGAAATTTGCAAATTAAACTTCCAAAATCCTAAAAAGTGTGACCCTTTCTTCATCACTTCTTTACTTACTACTACACAAACACTACCATTTCTGCTACCAGCTTTAATACAATGGCTATGACCTTCTGCTGTTGTAACAACAATAATAAGAGTAGTTCCAATAACGCTGTAGTTGGACATTACACATTTCACAGCACTAACTGTATAAAGTGCAGTTGGAAGTTCATGAAAATGTTCCTGACCTATTCTTCTCCCTCGTGTCTCACTCTGTAATAAAAAACTTTAATTCAATAAAACATCCAAGGTCGATTCTCCCCTCTCTGCACAGAACTGCACTGACCTGTCATATCCTCTCACACTAGTGTACAGATAGCAGCAATGCACACATACATGAACCTCTCACATTCTCCACATGCTCCACAGACAACATCACTGTACGATGACCGTGTAACATTAGTTGCAAGGTTACATCGACCCAGAGATCAGAAATATGTGTGAAGCTGAGTGGACTAACACATTTACACTCCCTCATTTCACTTTATCATTTACACAAATAATTATGTTCTCTCTTTTTTTGGCAGGCTTTCCATCACTGCACCTCATTTCAAACTCCCTAAACTTATATTAATGAGACAAGGCGAACAGTGTATAGTAAATTTAAATTCATGTCAACAATTAATTAGTCATTCTGTAAGATATTGCTTATACGTCCTGTAGCTTTGTCACTCACAATCATTAAGGAAATGATTTGCAGAAACAATATACAGATGCAACTTTCAGACAAAAAGAAAAATGTGACTGGGTTTACAATCAGGGTCAAAAATCTACTTACCAGCCAAATACTGATAAACCTTGGCCGTCACTGGTGCCACATGTTAGTAAGAAAAAAAAAAAAAAAAACACAAACCAAAACCAAAAACCACT
>JANJYP010254499.1:0-16143 GCA_024605115.1 Rastrelliger brachysoma | reverse complement strand
ATCCCTGCAGATCCCTTTAGACAAAAACATTTTCCTTTTTACGTTTGTATGCAAATTCAGCTTACTGTATACACTGTCACTGTAATTACTGTAGCATAATTTCTGTTGCCCTTCTGTGGTTAGGTTTGTAGAAAATATATATCATAGCCAGATGCTTGTTCCATTTGTTTATCAAGGCAACTGCACAAAGAACAACATTGACTAACTGCAGAGCTATTATCAGGTGAAACAAGACTTATTTTCTATTGGTTTGTTTTCTGTGAAATTGTATCTTCAGTAATACTGTAGTGTCTTTTTGTTTTCTGTGGGCCATTGCATGCATAGACCACCTAAAGATAGTATCTCAGGTAGTTTTAAACTTAATCCTCTTCACCTGTATTGTTCCATCATCACAACAGATAAATCTGTCAGCAGAGCAGAAAAAGCACTGACTAGCCAAGCAACTCTTCTCTCATTTTCACAGGAGACAGCCAGGACTGGGCAGGTCCCAGTTGCCCCCTTTAATACCATTTGATAAGCTTCTATGAAAGAACTGCTTTTTCTCATTTAGCCTAGAAGCTTTTAGGTAGGTGTGTTGATGGGAGGGTTAAGAGAAGGGTTAAGCCAAGCTCAGTGACTGAGACCCAATTGATTAGGCATGGAACCTCCAGGCAACCTACAGAAATGCAGTCAGAAGAAGGTATTTTTACAAATGCTGCTAAGTCATTTTTCATCATCTTGAATGTAAAGTCATTGCAGTGTTGTTTTTTTTTTTCAAATGCTAAATTATTACTCAGGGTGTCTTCTGTGTGTCTAACACCAGAAAGGAGAAGCAGTTACCTCAGCAGCAGGCATGAATGACAGATAAAGAGCTTATCTGTAATTTGGTAAAGCGTTTCTCTTTCTATGTGTTCAGGCTTGTTGGCAACTTCCCATCTGCAGAACAAAAGCACTGTGAAGTGGCTGGATTTTAGTGCTGTGACAGCAGTGAGGAGCCTGTAACCTCATTAGGTGGAGGCGTGACCTGCAGTGTAACACGGCCCTCTGCAGTCGTGTGAAGAAGGCCCTTCATCAGTTCCTTTCTCCTCTGTCGACCCAGGCACAAACATGCCTGATAGCAGTACTCACTCTGCTTTTGTACTTGTTGATTTATAAAATACTGTAACAACAGCATCTGACCCACTGCCAATTACTCTAACCCCTCTCTCCTGTCATCACTGGAGGGAAGGACCTAACTATTCACATATGTTTACAAATCTAATGCTCTGAACTGTATTAAGTTAATTTGCTTTTTTATTTAATTTACTTTTTATATTGTAAGTTGAGTGAGGGGAAAAATGAAAAAAAAAACACAAACACAAGAATAAGAACAAAACAAATACAATCAACTTACAGGAAAAAAGGAAGAAATTCATTAAGTTCTGTATAACCTCATAAGTTTTTTTCATGTCAAAACATCAAAATTTACCATGGCAACAGCATGAAAACTCACAAGCTTCACAACATAGCATCATCAAGGTGTAAAGGATTTTCTGACCAATTTAGAAGTTGAGCTTGCTTGTTGTGTAAGATAAAACAATAGCAGTTGTGGCATCAAGCAAAACTAAATAATTTTTAAAGGTCCTACTAATATCTTCTGTGACCACAGTTGATTTCACAAGTCTACTACTGAGTGGATGTTGTTTAGATTAAAACACGGTATGGAAATGTTTGGTTGTTCAGTGCATTTAACGTCTTACTGAGTGGAGGAAGGCACAACCCTCCTTACAAATTGTCATTTGAGTGAGTCACACACTATTTTCTAAATAATTAAAAAATATTTTTTATTAAACTTCCATATGGACAAATACTTCTTAGCACAAAGGGGAAAAAGAATTTACTTGTCTTATAGTCAGCAACAGTCCTGATATTAATAATTAGAAAAGACAGTATAACTCAAACGAAGCAGACTGAAGCAAAGCACAATTTAAAATACACCAAATACTGTTTTTAGAAAAGTCTTCTGTCAGTAAAAAAATATTCTGATCTACAGAGACTATAAATAAGAGCAGAGCTTGTACTGAGATCAGATGGTGTTAGAAGTTGAAAAAAATCTCTAAACAGAATTACATGGACTCTCATAAATGCTGACACAACAGGTGAAGTAATGTAAGTGCATCACCTTTCTTACTCCCAGCAGACTGAACAAATTGCGTCATATTATGGTTTTCTTTATCCTGTCCTATTAGAATAATTGTCCTCATTTTAAAGTTATTTAATCGCCTTGTTCTTTGTTTGGCCCGGTGGCATTTTCTCAGTTTCTCCTAGACTGGTCATTCATTGAGACCACCCTGGTGCTAACTGGAGCCTGCAGAGCATTTGCCTTCTACTGAAACTTGACTGTTGAGGGGCGGAGTCGGGTTGTTCACTTTTGAGATTAAACAGGAATACGTCAGGGATCACTTTGTTTCAGATTTCAATCCCTCACCCCTGCAAAAAAGAGAGGTTCCCTCTCTGGTGAGAGCCATGTAATCCCCTGTCAAGCCTGTGGCTCATTGTGCCCCTGACTATACTTCTCTGTTTCTGACGCTCTCTCTCTCCCTCTGTCCTTGCCTCAACAGAACAATGCAGACCAAGTGGCCTTCCAAGTGGGCGGCGGCCTGTCAGCTCTGGAACAAATTCTGCAGGTCGTCACTGCTGCCTCCACACCTACCGCAGTTCCTCGTATTCCTCTCAAGTGAGTGCAGTCACTAAACTGAATTATTGCATATTTATGTGATTTAACATATAAAGCACAAATAATCAATCACTATGTTCCTCAGTTTACTGTCATGACATAGTCCAGTTTCTGTTTCAAACCAGCAGGGTGAGCTGTCTCTTTAGCTTATGATTGACACATTTGATTTCCTGAAATACTGAACAGGCTGTGTGAAACTAGAAGGATCAGACACCCATTAACCTGTTGTTGTTGTTGTTGTTGTTGTTGTTGTTGTTGTTGTTGGAACCAGTAAGTGTTCTTATTGACTAAGTGGTTCAGTTTCAGGATGGGAAAAGGTGTGGAGTGATTTTCTGCAATGGTGGAAATTCCTACTTGGCTGAAATCTATCAACAGTTACATCACCTCTTCTGTTTTGATAAGTCTGTCTACAGTGTTTATCTAATGTTCCTGTTGTGTTCTTGGTTAGTACCAAGGCTGTTGGCACTCTTGTGGACACGCTTAATTGGTGTATTTACTGGTAGAAAAAGAAGTTGACTTTGTACTGTATTTTACCATTTTTTATTATTCTAGGAATAGTATATAATATTATATAATATCAAAGACAGCTACAGAATTAATTTAACTTGCAGTGTACTTTAATTACAAGAAAAAACACAAACACTTTATCATGCTCTCTATAAATCTCAGTTTGTGAGCTTCCTTGTTGGCCATATAAAAATGTTTTGAAAGTATTTCAAATAGGTATAAATGTTAGTCAGTGTTAAAATAGAAATACCGTTAACAGTGTTCATTCTTGCATGTTTGGTTGTTCTCACATCATAGCATTTCTTTTTCAAACCTGAAAGAAGTGATCTATATTGTTGAATATGGACTTTGCGTTATATTCCCCAGGCCTCAAACAGCTGTTACACTCTGTCTTACCAGTGACTTCTCTTTGACTGTATCCTTTCACTGACCTCACTGACAACACACTCTTTATTTCCTATTTGTGATTTCTTGCAATTGCATAAAGTGAGTGAGCTAATCTCAACTAACCTACTTTATCACTGTTTATAGTTGCTTCATCTCAATAAATACTCTCAATATGTATTAATGAGTAACAGCATTGCTGTTTCTAGAAACAGAAAGCATTTCCATCTCAGTAATCTATTTGCGTTCATTCTTTTCTCTTGAAACACAAAAAGCACATGTGCTCCATCTATCATTTAGAGTGCAGAGTATTTTTGAGTTGTGGGTCTGCCGTTCGCCTTGCCTGCCAGTTGATAACCTCAGAGAGGCTGCCATACACACTAGTGGGACTCTGTAATGGACTAGAATGGCCTTGCTCTCCCATTCATTAGCATTTACTGGTCTCTGAATCTCTGCTAATGGACAAATGCTTCTTATATTTATAAGGCTTTTAAAGGGCATCACATCTATATCGATTTTTTTTTAAAATTTATTTATTTATTTTTTTGCACTCTGTTCCTCAATCATTGTAATCCAGCGGAATTTCAAGCAGACATCTGAATTGAATGAAATGTTATTAACTTAAATGGAGACACTGTGTTCTTGTACACAACATTGTTTTGCTATGTTATTATGCACATACATGCATGATGATAGGATAGCTTAAATACACAACACCTCCTCGAGACATCTTCTTGACAGTGTTGTAAAGAAACAGGAGGTGAAGATTAGACTGACATTTTTTATTGTCTGTGTACCGGTCCAGTCAAACTGTGGGTTGAGTTATGAATTATGGTAAAAGAAATAGTCACGAATTAGCGCTCTTTCCTAACTTAACCTTTCCTGTGGCTAAACAGGTTTGCCTGTAGAGGACTTTTACACCAGCATGAGATTAACAGCAGTCACTTCAGTATGTTTGAGGCCTTATGGTTTGCCTGTCATTTAGTCCTGTAATGCTATCACTGCCAGACCTTTGAAAGCTTTGCCAGTTGTTAGCAGAGAGCTGAACCAGAGATAAGTCTGTGATGAACACAATCAATCCAGCTCAATGCAGATATTCACCATGAGCACATATATACAATATTTTCTACAGTGTAGATTTAAACAGCTGGTTCTTTGGTAAAAGTACCTAACAAACTTGCTGTGACACAGACAACTCTGTGTGCAGCCAAAACTTTTTATTAATCCTCATGCAGCCACAATAATAGTCCAACAAACTTTACATAGTCCTTTTTTCTCTGTTTTGAAAACCATATTAAATGTAGGAAACATCACACTTCAATCTTTTGATTTAGCTCAGTCAGGTCAGTGCAGTCGGGAGCTGGTGATGAGATGCAACACAAGGACATAGCCCGGCTGTCTGCTTATCACTATCCGTCATCTGGATGGCTGTGGTCTAATGGGCTGCTATACAGACGCAAGCCCCAGAGTGCGCTACATTATCTGTTTACAGTGATGCTGCTGTATTGATCAGCTCCTCCTACCAGATAAGTGGAGTGATTTACAAAAAAAGGCAGCTGCAGAGATGGTCCTGCCATATCTATCCCCAGGGAGGCTGATTCCATCTTGTTACCGCTACATTAATGAGCTAATTCCTCTACGAGGCTCTGCTAATGTCCTGGTGTAACCCTGTGGTCACTGGAATGTCTAGATCAGAGCTTATGCAGCCACTGCCATTAACTTCAGCCAGAGAGATGATATCTCATACAATGCACAGCAGCATCTCAAATGTTAACATGTAGTTTTTCATCAACAAAATGTTTTTTTTTTACTGTATCAATTTTATTATTACATTTATTAATTATATCTCCTCTTACTTTAAGTAGAGCAGTCATTTGTTTACTCTACTGATTAATGGGGTTGATAATTTTTTCTTGAATAATCAACTAACCATTTGATCTAATAGAAGCCTGAACCCAAATTGACACTTTTTCAGTGCAGAACTGAAAGATATTCCAGTTACTGTCACTGTCATTTTGATCAGCACGTTTTGTTTTGTTTTGTTTTTTTCAGGTGTATTATTAAATATAACTGACTTCATCCTGTGAGATGCACTAAGTGCACTTTTGAAGCTATAAAGGATCATATAAGCTTACCTATTTCTTTCCTTCTAGCATATATCATCATTATTATGTTGGCACATGTAACTGTTACTGACTTGTAAGGGTGAAACACAGTCATCAAAAGGTTTTTTTTCCATTGTGCAGGTGCATCCCCTTTTTTTGTACCTCTGTTTTGAAAACTGCCATCAATACAACCCAAAACCAGTAACAATCCTTTTAATACAATAACGGATAACTACACAGTGCAGGTATTTAGATTGAAGATGGATTGTCCTTCGGCCTTCCAATAGGGGTCACTGAAGAGAGGAGAGGAAAAAAAGACTGTTTAAATTGCTTGTAGTAATCCCAGTACTACAGGCTCCATCTGCCTGTATAGTACTTATGCTTTAAAAAAAACAAAATAGAGATGCTGCTACAACTTGGTTATGCAGTATGTTGACCATTTGAATTGCCTTAATAAGACAGGTAAAGCTATGACTTAAACAGGTACGGTAATCTCCAAGGGGGGGGGGGGGACCATGGATATGCGTGTTAACCCAATTTGTCTCTCTACCTCTCACATGACCTGACCTGGTGTATCCTGTGAAATCAGATCCTGCTACTTGTGGTTTTATTTCAGGATGTTTTCCACCATTTGTCTGTGTGTGTGATTTGTGAGTGCGTGTGCGTGTGTGCACTCATGCTCATGAGCATGATGCTGTGTGACGGCTCATCAGATTTCCCTCCCTTTGCTTCATACCTGGCCAGTGTGGCACAACAGCCAGAGTAGATGTCTTGGAAGCACTCAGGGTATCAGAGAGATCAACAGAAGAATCAAATTAAATGTCATTTAGATAGCAGTGAATGAAGGGATTGTTTGACAGCACAAGGAAATGGATTTGCTCCTCACCTTTTATTTTGGCTTAGGATTCTTTTTCTTCTCCTGAACACAAATTTACCCTGTTTAAGAGGCAGGGACTCAACCTGATCTGGAAGCTGGTCAGATTTCTGCAGCGTTGCTCCAGTCAGGCTTGACAGCGCACATAGGAAATGCACAGAGAGGGCGAGAAATGTGAGACTCAGATTGAGGAGCATAGATCTCAGGGTAGATAAAGCAAGGCAATGACAAAAAACATAAAGAGCCTTTTACATGCTTGTTGTCCTATTTTTTTTTCATGATGGAAAACAGAAAAATTTCTTAACCATACATCTCCCTGCTGATAGAAGTGCATGTTTTTTTGTGCTGGTATTTGAAGTGAGCAAATCAGGATTCTTTAAAACCATATTCTATATAAATTCTTGTTTTCATTAATAGTTGGTTCTTACTTATCAGGCTTTGGGGTATACTTTAAACCTGGGGTTTTAATATTTGGGATTTAATTACAGAGGTCAGTCATGCCCCCACCCCCTCAAAGCCTCCATGTTACCATGCATAGGCCTGTTGGCCACCCAGGCTGAGCCCAGAGAGCTGCGGGTGGTGGCGAGACAGGATCAGGTGTTCTCCATCCCCCTGCCTCTTGGCCTTAGTTTTCTATGGATGTTGACAGCCCCACAGGTAAAATGGTGTTCCCTAGCTGTGTGAGGTGAAGCTATTTAGTATAGGTGTGCAGATTACATCCCTCATAATTTTTTCTCTCAATCTCTGGTTTTTATCAGTGCACGGTTAAAAATTGCAACAATAGTTTATTGCTTCTATTTTCAGAACAGAATTGTTGTATGATTGATAATGGATTGAAAGTGATGATGGATAGTAGCTGTACTATATCATTCAGAATGATATGGTGGTGAAGGTGGAGGAATGTTGTCTGCTTAGATATACAGACACACATCCGTCCCCACGAAGTTTTTGTGCAACATGAGACGGCACAATGCGTCACTTCACTAAATTGTTGCTCAGAATCTTTGGCTGGAGCTGTCATGGAGGAGTATTGAGATGGTGAGATTCCCAAAGAGGGTGGACTATCAGGTGTCATGCTCATCAAGCTCAATTAGGTGGGAGGAAACCAAAGACAGATCACTGTGATGGTTCATTGTGTAAGCTGGTGTAAGGGCATAACTCAACCATGTCTTTGACAGGCTCCTCATTTGTTCAGAGATGACCAAAGACAAGCCTGATTAGCTGTGTTACAAAGCAATTGCATGCTCATTACATGAGCAGTTGAGTGAGTCGATTGTTAAGCCAGAGGGCCAGATCTGTATCCCCAGAAGTGAAATGATTTTAATTAGAAGATGCTTGTCAGGTCAGAGGAGACAGAATACAGCCATGCCTTGCACTCAATTAATTAAAAGAATGTATTTCGCTGTTGTGTATTACTGCTTGTGAATATTTGTCTTTTTATTACATTTTATTTTAAAGAAAGTAACTTCTTAACTTATACATATACCAGTATTTTGTGTGAGATGTCGAACAGTTTAAAGAATGACAATTTAAAGAACTGCAACTTATGCCAAACATGGAAAAACTGTATAATAAAGATTGAGCCATGATTTAAAAGGTTACCAAAGTTGAGCGAGCAACACTTGAAGCTGTAACATTACAAAACAAACAATTTTATGGCTCAACTGCCCTGTGAAAACAACCATGCTAGTATCTCTTTGAGGCTATTGCACAGTGGTGCTTTGAGTCATCAGCCAGTGTCAGCATTTTAACATGTTCACAATGAAAATGTTACATGCAGGTATGTTTATAATAATCACCATCTTAGGTGCAGCTTATGCTGATGGGAATATCATTAGTTTGATGGGAATGCCATAAAGTTATTACAATGAACGTCGTAGGGAACATAAATTTATATAACAGATTTCATTTTCATAGAAGACACTAGTGCTTCTAAACAATGGTGGTCTCACAGACACCAGGATGAAATGAAACATTTTGCATGGACTCCTCAATCCATCTATAACATCCCTAAATTTTAATGAGATGTTCAGAATGCAAAGTAAACCACTACTTTTTTCATACCTAGAACTAATGGCTGAATATCCAATTGCACACAATTTATAGTGTGTATGGCTGCATTCCAAGAATGATTGAAGCTTTTCTACAGAATTCAACAGTGACACCACTTTTTATACTTTGTTGCATAAACTTATTTGGCAGAGCAAAAGCACAGAATCTCAGTTTTCATAGGTGCAACCTGAATGCTACCATTGACCAAGATGAATTTTCTCTTGATGATCTGCAACAGCTTTTTGACAGTAATTAAGTCAGTCCTGCCCATTCATTTTATCTCTCATAGGTCATATGATATGCACTACTTAACTCAACAGAGACATAATCTTAGATGTGCACGGATGGTGACTTAATGCAACTAAAGTAACTTCTATCCCTTTTGAGAGAATGTACATGGCAGCTACCACAGTTTAAGTTTCCTAATCTGTGTGGAACATGTAATTTTACAATAGTTTTTGAGCAGAAAAAGTACTTCTGCTCTTTTTAGTGGTTGCACAGAAGCTGATAGTTGTCCAATGTTTACTAGGGAATCATACTCGTGAGGCTGGATAAGTCCACACAGTGCATAGTTTGGTCTTGTTGGGTTCTCATGTTACCTCACCTCTTGCTCCAAACAGACTGTTCAATCTGTGCACTGCACACTGTTATGGTTTAATGTTTTCTATTGTCTTTATGCTTTAACACAATCACTGTCAATGTAGCTGCCATGCAGGACAGTAGCATTTCTTCTGCTGTGAGTTTAGTGTTACTGTTTTCAGGTGGACAGAAGTAAGTTTTGATGTCAGATTTGGCCACTGTCCGATCGCTGAAAATATAGTGCTTCTCACATTAACACCACATTCCATGTTTGACAGCTTTACACTGCAATGTCAATAATGATATGGTGAAACGACCAATCTGCCCACTAGCAAATGCAGAGCAAAGAATAGAGGAAGTCATTGACAGACTTGGGTCTGCCTCAGCCTAATCTATTTTCCTTGACTATGCCAGCGTGGTTTGACTGAAAACGCACAGCAGATGTGAAGGTTTCGGTAGATATCAAAATGTTTACCAGTTGAAATAAACATGGCCTACTTTAGGCACTGGAGAGGCAGATTCCATTCTTCCAGCAAGCAGATAGTACACGCCATTCCACCAATGGCTAAAATATACAGTTGTCAGAAAATATTAACTGATGAAATGGAGGCAAGGGGGAGTAGCAGTCACAGCAGAGCGATTGGTCAGTTATCGCAGGCATTAATCTTCTCTGCGGCTTGTTTCAGAGCAGACATAATACAGAGGCATGCTGACTGCCTGAGCGCTGGCTGCTGCCTGGCGGCCGTGAGGAGCTGCTGAGAGGAATAGTTTTATCTCTCCAGCGGAAATGCTGCAGCATCTCAGCCAAGATGGGACTGAGATTGCGCTTAGCTCCTCTGAAGGTGGCTCTAGTGAGGGGAGTCTCCACATAAGTAGCTGATATGAGTGTTTTTATTCCTCAAATCGGCTTCCTTTCTCGCGCTGTCAGTGAGATATGCTTTTGACTTGTGAAGACAAACTACACCCTTAAGGAACCACAAATACAGGAGAGTGTGTTTGGTTTCCTGATGACTGCAGATAGTCTCGTCAGTGCCCAAGGCTGCTCACTTCCATCTCAGTAGTGGTGTCTCTTTAGCAAATCGCAAGGGGAGTATCAGCCTGCCTTGAGGTTTTTTCTTTTTCTTTTTTTTTTTTTTTCTTAATTTGTGATTAATTCGTTTCTCAACATCTGTGCTAGATCTCTCTGTGCTGCTGTAAATACCTACTACCTGGCATGTTCCTGCTGTCCCCTCAACTGCTCCTATGTGCTGTTCAGCAACAAGATTGCACTCCTCATGGACCTGCTCCTGCATCAGCTAACAGTAAGTCTGTGCATCCCAACAACTGGCTGAGACTTAATTTGCCTTAAAAACCAGAATGTTTCATAAATGATGCAAAGAGATTGAATATGTATGCTAATTTGTTTGTATTTCAATAAAATTAACTTCAATCTTTCCAACATACCCATATATAAACTGCTTTTTCCTATTCCATTTCTTATTTTGCTGTAAATACATCTGTTGACATGCAGTGCTGTGACCACTGGGAAAGTTCTGTCTTTCTGTTGCTGTCTGCTCCTACTGTGGTGTTAATAAAAGACAGAGCAACATACCAGCCAAACAAGTAACAAACCATTGCCCAACCACTCTGCAGATGCCTACTGACTGAGAGAATGTGAGAGCGCAGTCAGGCAGGCAGGCAGGCTGCATTGCGGCGACATGTCAACTCCATATCCTTCAGCACTCTGTAAGAAGGGCTGTAAACATCAGCCCACTCCACACATCTTAACGGTGGCAGCTAGCTGGGGCCGCCTACACTTACAACACGGACAGGACAAGGCACAGGCACTGAGTTGTGGTGCATGCATGAACTCTACTGGGGCTTCCTTCTCCAGTGCTGAGTTCCAATCCAAAGCAGTCATATTTCCTCAGGGCACACAGGGAGAGGTTAGCCTGTGTGCTTCAGTTTATATAAAACATATCCCAGCAGCTGCTCTGCTGACTGACATATCCAACAGCACTGCAGGAGACTATCCATGTGTACACTGAGATTATTGGCCTGAACAATTATTCCTTCTCACTCCTCCTTGATGAGTTGTGATTTAATTTACAATCTAGAAAAGGTATTAATACATGTTTCATTTGTTAGCATGTTTTAGTAGTTTGACTCTGCGTAGGCCTGTGCACATCTACATGCTGGTATGCGTGTGTGTGAGCAATAGAGTAAGACTGTGGGGGTTGTGCTGCTATATGAGCATGTCCCCTTTTAATTAGATTTGTGGAGAATGTCGGTGGATTTACCTATGCTGTCAGCATTCACCCCAACCATTAGACCAAATGAGAAGGTTTTACCTTTGCAAGGTTCTACTCGTTGAACAGCAGCACGGTATTTTAAACCTACATTTTTGCATCTCTTAATAGATATTTATCGTGAAATACAAAGGAGGAAGAAGCTCTTCTGACCATGCTGTTTTAATGTGTTTATTTAAATATGCCTCCATCTTGGCAGTCTGTAGCTGTAAATATTAATATGTTCCTTAACCACTAGCTTTATTGTCCCTAATCACAGAAGGTCATGCACTTTTTTTTGGTCTAAAGATAATTAATCATCAATAACTAAAGTATAAAATGTGCCAACAATCTCACCTTATACCTTATGCTAAAATAAAACAGAGCCTGCATAGTGTGCTCCATTCAATAATATAATTGCTTTCAATGCATACAGAGGATAAATTGACCTGCCTTTTGTTTGTCTCTAAGTATTTACTGAAGGATGAGAGAAAAGAGCACATGACACAAATTTATTGTACCTTGTGATAAGTCTTTTTTCTTTTTTTTCCCTAAATTTACGCAGCTTTATGTCCCAGATGAGGACAAATCTATATTTGGGCGCAGTGTGAGCAAACAAGTCTTTGAAGGTTTGACCACAGGCCTGTTGCAGATCATAGCTACCATCCTTGGGTCACTGTGGCCACATATCTCTGAGTCTGGACAAGGCGAAAACACATGGATTTCCTCCCCAGATGCCAAGGTCAAGAGCTCTGCCACAGACTCCTTCAACACTCGTACACAAGACCTAATCAGGTAGTTTCTTTGTACAACTCTCAAATTTCTCTCCTACTCCTTCATGGCACCTTGTTTTTTCATCTCACAACCTTTTTACCTTCTTTAGTACATCCCTCCTCCACTCCTCTTTGCTGGGTTGAGGGTTAGTCAACCTCTGATTTCCTCAGCAGTGTGCCTTATGTAAAGAATAGGCTGACAAAATGTCAGATCTCTTGGAAATGATCCAAGTGGTGTCTTGTTAGAATGGGAGTAGTGTGAGAATGAGCGTGTGTTCTGGCATCTTTCCAACTTGTACTTTTTCCACACATTCAGTGCCACATTTCAAGTAAGATCAATTTCTAGGGGGGCCACAAAGTAGCATAAACAAAGAGCACTTCCAAAGCTTTGAAAAGTCCCCTTGAACCTGGCGTTCTAGCTAGCCCTGTGGGTCTGGACTGTAGGAGTCAGACTGTGTTGGAGAAATGTGGGTTATGAGGAAAGGCAGGCCTGGCCTGATGAAGCCATGTGTAAGAGTGCAGTCTTTCCACCATCCCTCCCACAAGCCATGATTCATCTGGTTGCAGCAGCTGCACAGGCCTACCACTCTCATCCACTGACCTAGTCGTAACCCTGGAGACAGGGGAGGGCCTGAGAAAAATGGTGTCGTCAGACTGGTAATCCCAAGTACGAGCCGAAAATTTACCTCAACTGCCTTGTATAATGTATATGCTAGTGAGAAAGAACAAAAGATCAAAACATTTTGAGCTTTTGCAACACTCCCATTATGCCAACATATATATCACATAAAAAGGAGATTGCCATTTCCTTTCCTCTTATTACCACTTCCTCAGTTTGCCTTGCAGTGCTTTTAGCCCCCTATCATTGTCATATATGTTTTCAATTCATGCTCATACAGTGAGAAACAAAGTGGCAAGTGCGACCACCAAACAGGTTGTTAAACAGAGAGCAGACGCTGAACAAAGCAGTCAGGGTGAAGATAGATCCTTTCAACCCACGTAAAGCTGTGGAAGAGGACCAAGTCAAAACAATGGAACTTGGTTCAAGTGTCAGATGACCTGCATTGCAGTTTGAAAAAAACACATTATCACCTGTTTTTAAAGGCCCTCACTTCTCACAAAAAAGGTATGCAAAAGTAATAATGAGTCATTGATGAGAAGAAGAACAGTGGCTTCATAGTGACCATGTCAACCACTTGGAGACCATGACTGTCAGCCACAGTAGTCTCTAAATTTTTTTTATTTTTTTTATTTTGTAAGTTGAAGGTGCCAGAGCTGAGAAGGTTCTAGCATACTGCGACTGTGAGAGTATGGCCCCAGGTCAGCAGACTGTCAAGGGCCCAGTGCCGGGCTGGCACAGGGGCCATAGCAGCCTTCTAATGACACTATTAGCAGTGATTTGTGGCTGAAAGACTACTGGGAACATGAGCATGAGACCTGTCATTGGCAAAGACAAATTGGAGATATCACAGTAATAGCAGTGGGTGGAGGGCTTAGGTAAGGTATTGGTTTTCAACTGCAGTGCTATGGAAGTATGCACAGTAAAGGCTTTTGTTTACTTGGGTGAGATTAGTTTTTTTTTCTTACTTAGGAAGTGTCCTTTGGTAAATCTATCCCAACATATAGAGAAAATACTATTAACCACTGTATCTGCTTTTTCTTCCTCTTCTGTTTCTTTCAGCTATGTTGTAAACATGGGTTTGATAGACAAACTGTACGGATGCTTTCTCTCAGTCCAAGCTCCTGTAGACGAACACCCCAAGATGTCATCCTTCCTTCAGCAAGCTTCAGCTCTGCTGCACAGCATGTGTAAGCTGTGCTTTGTCGTAACTGGACGGTGAGCATGTCTCTCACTCTTATACACATGAAACATCCCTGCTATCTGTTTATCTTCTTCTGACACACACACACCCCTCTGTGTCTAATGACAGAGAGTGAGTTACTGTCAGTTCTTTAATGTCACAAGGATCCATAAAGACGGGGCTCACAGTTACTCAAACAAAGACTGCGTTCCTCTGCAATCAGCCAGCAGGTCGTTTACTCCAGCCAGCTAGCTGGCTAAGCTGTCGTTACTGGAGATAGAGATAGGCATCTACTTGACCTGGTGCTCTGTCACTCACCATAAACCTTAGCCTAGAGTGTGGGGGGAGCCCACCCACATGTGCTACGGTGACCTCAACTCAGAGAGGTTCAGTGGCGCCGCTGACAGAGGCTGAGCACACAGTTACACTGAGGAACACCAGCGCTACAACTCCTCACTTGAAAGGAAAAAAAATGCTGACCATTATAGCAAGGCTAGATAGGCTTTGATTTGATTACACTGGAACAAGCTTTATGNACCATTTTGAATGTCACCGTCCATCACTGCCAGATCTTGTCATTGAGTCTTCACTGTCACCCTGTGTGCTGCTGTAGTCTGCCAGCTGCAAGGTGCTGCTATAACAATGAACAGCTGCCTCACACTGGCATGGAAGAGGACAGCTATGTTTGGCAGTAAATATCTGTGAGAAAATTTGTCATCGGATACCGCAGGTATAATGAGACCAATGTCAAGATCAATACAGCAACCATTGAGTCCTGTTCTGCCAAGATTATCTGTGTGTTATATAGCTGAATGTTCAGTGAGCTTGTAGAATATTTTGGCCATGCCAGTTGCTGTGTCAGGGGATTATCATGGCATTTGGAAGTTATGTTCTTGCCTAGCAACATATTTCACGCAGAGCCTGTTGGCTAACATCAAGTATCAGCATGCACTGTAGGTTCCATCCAGAGGTCACACACCCTCCATTCTACATGACTGCAAATCATAGCTGGTGCTGCTGCAGTAGTCTTAAATTGTCCTGCTGAACCAGCCGTGACTTTTCAGCTGAGCCTTCTGCATTGTGACTCTAATGATGCTATTACTGCATTAATTATTTTTAACGTTTTCTTGTATTTTCATCAGGGGAAAAAAAGAATTGTATTGTCCAGTTAATCCTGCAGCCAACTGTGGCTGATTGTAACCTCTTCTTAATGTTCTGTATCGCCATCTTTTCTGATTTGATTCTTCACCTAAAACCTAATTTTCCAAAACTTAGAGTATGAGAAATTCTCTCAACAAATCTGAAAAGTCTTGCTGAAAGTTTATCTAGAAAGAGAAGGTTTCTATTGCACTAATGCCAAAAGGGAATTAAATTGGTGAGGTGTGTGGCTTACTGAATAGAGCCTATTCTCTGCACTGTCAAGTTTGTATTGAAAGAAAGCTCGTACCTCCTCTTTATAACCAGCATTATACATGGCTTTGTTGTTAAATATGTATTTATCCTGCAGGTTGGCATCTTGTTGAAGCCAAACAAATATATCTCTTTGACTCAAATGTGCTGAAGGACTAAGCACCTTGTTAGGCAGTTCAATACAAATAAAGTTGCTGCCATGAGCTTCACGTCATGGAATTACTATGTTTACTGTAGATGGAATGGGAGTGGAGGATTAGTGTTGAATTTTGACCAAACTGGCTGACAGTATATTTTAGTAATTAAGGCACAAATTGAGACAAAACAGCTGTGAACTAACACGAGCACAATTGAGCACAATTTGAACTTAGTGCTCTTTTCTCAGGCAACAGTCCGTTAAGACACAGTAGCGCCAACAAGGTAGCATCTTTAATGTAAATGTAGTCTCCCTCTAAGCCATTGTCTGCTGAGTAAATCAAGAAGCTGCTAAGGTCTAGACTGTTAGACTGCTAGTTGCACCTTCAGCCTGAGGTTCAGGGTTTCAGCAGCAAAAAGGATTAAGCAAAGAAATTGTTTTTTTCTGTGTTTCTTGACTAGATATTTCCTGTTTACCTTCCTCAGTGCTCCTAGTATATTTGACAATAAACGGCAGGACCCGACTGGATTGACTGCCCTGCTGCAGTCCACAGACCTCG
>JANJYP010254272.1:0-11206 GCA_024605115.1 Rastrelliger brachysoma | reverse complement strand
AGTTTCAGGTTTTATATAAATTATGCTGCTATTAGCCCCGTGGGGAAATTTGTCCTGTGCATTTGACCTATTCAAACTATGTAGAAACAGCATGCAACCACAGTCAAGTGCCTAGGGAGAAACTCCAGTTCTGAGGCGAGCCCCTTGGTCAAGGGCAAAGACCTAACATGTATGTCCTTAAGGTGGAAAGAAACCCACACAGACATGTAGTGAACATGCAGAGAAACTGTACATAAAGGCCCCAGTCGGTTCCAGTCAACCCTGGACCTTTCCGCTGGGAGGCGATGTGCAAACCAACAAGGCACCGTGCCTCCTGACATATACAGTGTGCATATAAATGAGGATAAGAAGGATGCAGTAATAGTCTCCTGTGGGCGGTTATGGTGTCATCACAGTTGATTATCAACATTTTCACCAGTGATCTGTGTACATGTGTGTGAGCGCAAGTGAGAAATAAGGTGAGAGAAACAATATGTGTTCAACCTTTTTTTTTCATGATAGGCTAAAGTATATAGAAATATGAGTGATAAAAGATAATATTTTCAAATTTGCACAACAATTCAAAGAAAGGCTTTAAAATTATAATGATATCAAACAAAGAAAATAAGCAAATTTTTACAGCTGAGAAGCTAGAACTAGCAAAAAGCATAAATCCCTGTATAGACATGGTCCTCAGAAGAGGAACTCTACAAACTGTGGCGATCCTCTGACCTCTCACACCACCATGAAGTTCATATTGGCTTTTTTGTTAAATATTATAACTACTGGAAGGATTAATTTTGGTACAGATACTGATTCATTGTCTCCATATAATAACTTTGTTGATCTGTTCATTGTCATTCTGGCGCCAAGGTCAGTTAGAGATTTTCATTTGTCCAACTCTTGAGTTTGTGACCAAATACCTGCAAATGAATGGCATGCTTATTATAATGTGTTTATGCCTAATTATTTTAGCATGGTAACACATCAAACTAAGGTGGTGTAATGATAAACATTCAACCTGCTGTGTTAACATGCCAACTCAAGCAATTAGCTCAAAGCCCCACTGAATCTGAGTACAGGCTCACAGAGCTGCCAGCCTAGCTATAGTAGCTTATCTTATTGCTTAATAAATAACGTAATCATTATAACTGAATCATCAACCGTGTTTGCATGCTTGTGATTATTATAATGTTATAGGTGCCTTGTACATGCTTAATTAAAAATGGTAGACAGTGTATTTTAATAANCTATAGTAGCTTATCTTATTGCTTAATAAATAACGTAATCATCATAACTGAATCATCAACCGTGTTTGCATGCTTGTGATTATTATATTATTATAGGTGCCTTGTACATGCTTAATTAAAAATTGTAGACAGTGTATTTTAATAGAACTTGCTCTTATTTATCTAGTTGTTGTTTTTCTATTTTTTTCTTTTACTTCAGCGGCAGCTGACAAAATACTTCACTGTAATGTAACAATTTGTCAGCTCCTTAACAGTCCACCTTTCCCTTTAGGATACTGCAGACATTTCCCTTGGCTCTAGTGCTTTCAAACAGTGACTGATGCATTGCTGTTAGAAACGATATGTTAGAAACTGTTGGAAAACGACAGTGTACTTTGAAAGAAATTCAGGGAGCAAAATCGACCTATGGTTACGTTCAAGTGACAGACGTTATCTAGCAGCGGTAGTAGTTTAGATGATGTCACTATAATGTGACAAAGTTCTATAATCAAAGATGGCAGGTTTGTTTATTGGCTCGATAGGTAAATGGCNATGGTTACGTTCAAGTGACAGACGTTATCTAGCAGCGGTAGTTTAGATGATGTCACTATAATGTGACAAAGTTCTATAATCAAAGATGGCAGGTTTGTTTATTGGCTCAATAGGTAAATGGCAAAAAAATAATAATTTAGATGCAGGAGACTAATGTTCAAGTGTCATGTTTTTAAAAAATTACAGCTATGACTGTCATGGTAGTAATTTTAGTAGTAATTTTAACCCACACCACATTTTAAGTGATCATTTTAATCCAAACCATGATCTTTCTCTAACTGTAATCAAGTTGTTTTTCTGCATAAACCTAATCAATCACACCACAAAACATTTATTTTTTAACAGTTATTTGTGATGTCATTCTGGGGTGTATAGTACAATCAACCTATGTGGTCGTTTAATTACGAGCATGTGTTAGTTAGAAACTATATTGAACCCTCAGTTAGTCAAATCAGATTAACTAAAGCCACTTTTTGAGGGATTGTAAATTCTCTGCCCCTTGTATGCTACATCAAAGCAACTCGTAAATAGATTCCTCCCCCAAATCCATGCAAATCAAACATGGCGGTTGTTTGTCAGTATGCCGACGTTTGTGTGCTCTTATTAATCTCTGTAATTTCAACAGACTTAAATGGGGATGCTATCGTTTTTGTGTCACAGGCTGAGCGCTGGAACATTGGCTTATTGGTTATGGTTGAATTATTCATTTGAACCACAGGATTGCTGCTTGGCTATGTGGTCCTTGTCAATGAATGTCTTGGGGTTGATGGGCCGAGTGCTGGGAATGGTGCGATGATGGGAGAGTGAAAATGATCCATGCTCTATCTGCTAACTTTTCTTCATCAGCAAAAATGCTACACTTGGTTTTTTTTTACCGCCACAATGGATCTTGGCCCCGTTCCAGCATTGCTTTTTTTTTTTTTCATCACCGACCACATTGCACAATAAAACATTTTCAACATGCTCAGATATCTGCTGATGAATTGATCTCCACCGCTGCAGCAACATAGTAGTATGTCATGATGATGCATCTTTTGGTGGAATTGATCATCTCAAACTGCTAAGGCTGCGGCAATTTATGCCAACCGCTTGACAGTAGCATATATCCAAAGGTCTTCTTTTCACAGGAAAAGTTCCAGACAAGGTGAAACTGTCATTGTCTTCAAGATGAAACTTTGATAATGCTGGATTCTTTCATTTCCACACCCAATATGCTAATGAGAAGTCTTGGGATTAAAAAAGTCTAAATCAGTCGTAAATTTTAATAACTTAATAATAAATGGATTTATGAACAGAATCTCTGTAGCACATTTCCAGAAAGTAAAGGGTCCAACACTCTGTGAGTAATTGGACTGAAGATGTCTTCCTTGAGGAGAAAAACAAAGTTTTCTAGACTGAAACAATACATTGATATATAAAGCTAATGTTTTGAATACGTTTTTGGCCCAAATAACCAATATTGTCATTTTTAGAGCAGTCAGGGAGATAGTGCACACCTCAGTTTTTCACAATCTAAAGGTTATGGTGTATTATTNCCCAAATAACCAATATTGTCATTTTTAGAGCAGTCAGGGAGAAAGTGCACACCTCAGTTTTTCACAATCCAAAGGTTATGGTGTATTATCATTTATATTTATTACAAATCCATTAGTGACCTTTTATTAAACAGTATTAGAAAGGGGCACCAGATATTTTGGCTACATCTGTTCTCTTAGCCGACCTGTTGTATATTTAGCCATTGCTTGTGCACAGCCAATTCTGTAATGGACATCCACTGCCATATGCCAGACATCTTTGGCTCTACCACATGGAACTTTAATTCCATATGTTGATGAAACTGAAGGATTGCTGGGCCCTTAAGCCCACCGATGATAATGCCAAATAAAATGTAATAGCCCTAGAGCCTATGATTCATGTCTTGATCCCTGCAGCTACATTAAACAAGCATTGATCGTCCCCAACGCCCACCCTAATCCTAATGCAAAAAATAAATACCGTGTAAGTTCCCCTAGCAGATCTTCCACTGCTTTCTCTCAGAGACCGTGCCAAGAGCGTGCAATCAATATATGCTTTTGGGTGTAAAATAACCTTTTGATGACCGGTGAGGAAATGCAAGCCATTCAGACCATTTCTCACACACCGTTATTGATTTCCCCATCTGCGTGCCCCCACCCAACACACACACCTCCCTCTGCTCCTCACTCCAACATGCCGCCATGGTCTTCGTTATTCTGGCGTTCGGTGGAAATCTTGTGTATTTACAGCACATGTGGAGCTGTGAGTCTAACTGCACATGTGGTTTGGAGTGTAGGCACGGGGGTGGCGAGTCCTGCTCCACCCCTTCTGTTTGCCTCAGTGGTTTTTTGGCCGCGGTTCACTTCCCCTCTGCGGTGAGGGGAAATCTGTCCTGCTGTGCTTACTCAGCTGAGCAACCATTGCTACAGTCCACTTAGTCATTTCTTTTCCTATTCAACGCTTTTCCAGAAAGGTTGCTTTGTTTAGGTAAGTAGTGGAGAATATGCAGCTGCAGATCAGTTGTTTGTTAAACAGATTTCAAACAGAGAAAATGGGGAAAGCTTTATTTAGGTAAGGGAAAGGTTGAATATGAGAAAATCCTTGATGATGAATGCAAATGAAAGTGATAGCACCTGTGATTTTTTGTTGGGTGGTTGTTTTTTTTTTTTTTTTTAAACCAAAGACACACTGGAAAGAAAAAATATACAATATTTCAAATGAACTAACCTTTTGTAACATCTATGTTTACCTCCCTAAGATTTAAACAATTCAGGAAGTACTCTATATTTCTCTTTACATAATAGAATTATTATTCTGCAAATGATTTCACCACCACACATCCACTTTCTGTTCTTTTACTTACCATTGTGTCACAAGGTGACAATCCACTTATTGCTTATTGCTATCTTTAAAAAAAAAAACCTCGGCTAATTTTTTGGACTAGATTTTCTTATCTGATATTCCCCCACAATAACCCACTGCATCCAAACATTTGAACACACAGTCTCCTCGTTGTTCAGTATATTTAATGAAATATGTTAATAAATCTCCTTTTTCCACCAGAGTAAGCAGCCTCAGTGCAGACTCAGCTTTCTTTGTGGACTTTGGCGCCGGCCAAATAAGATTTGTGCCCTCCATAGTGGGCATTTACTTTGTCTGACGGCTTATTACCGTGCTCGTGTTGCAGCATAATCTACAGTGGGATGGAAGGCTAAGACTAATTTGCTAGGTCATTAGGTTAAGGGTAAAGTTATCACAGGGGATGGGAGTCTATTGCAGATAAGCCAGTGAAAAATACAGATGACATAGAGTGAGCTGGGGAACTTAGGTATTAGGGAGATGATTTTGCTATAAGAGGACAAAAGAGTCCAATTTGTGTTGTAATTGTAGGTATTCTGACATATTTTGTTATTAATTATGTATGCTTGCACATATATTATAAAATGCAGCCTAACTACAGAGATCCTTCTTTCAATAAGATTTACATTTCTGGACTGAAGTAAAAGAAAAAATCAGGAAAGTATAGTTTTCTATTCATAAACAACTGCTGAATAACCCTGCAGGTAAGTTAATCAGTCCACTCATCACTTGAATGTGTGGGTGTACACGTGCTGGGGCCCCATTGTTCATGTTGGAGTCAATATTACTTATATTATTTATTGTACATGTGTGGAGTGCATGGACCTTTGTTTAAGATAGGCAATGAAAATCTTCTCCGTGTTAGGTGTTTTTTTACAGCTGATGTAATAGTGTAATGTTACGTCTTCATCAATTTCTAGTTATTAGAGAATGCTTTTTAAAGTGTGTTTGTGAGACAGGATATTATATCTCACATACCTGAGAGTCTGTGCAGTACGTGGCGACGTGGATTCTTTCAGCATGTCAGCAGGGAGCTTGGCTCCCATCTCTTGGCGGAGTTGTCCCTGCAGCAGCTGCTCCAAGACATCGTCATCACTCTCCCCGTAACGAGCCCAGGGTGAGATGGGAAGGTTGGGCTGTAGGGGTGGGGAGTGCCACTCAGTGTTGAGGGAAAAACCCTGCAGTGACACAAGCTGTCTGCACGGACACGTGTGAGTGCCAGACTCGCTGAGACTCCTCAGGTGAGCTGCTTACGTGTGTGTGTGTCATTAATTGAGTTTCATAAAGTCTTAACTTTATTTGACATAATATCTTTCTGTCTATCTATCTATCTATCTATTGTTTTTTCATTAAATGTCCTGCAAATCTAATATATTGTACTGATGATTTCAGCGTCAGTCAGGAAATACAGTGTTTGACAATTTTGCCACGGCACATCATAATTTCATGCCCTCTTGCCTTGGATCACTTCATAGCTGGCAAAGACACCTAATCACCCGCAATTGTTATTAATCAGTGTAAAGATCCACACAATTTCTTATTCCCGACTGCTTTCTTTTACCCCTCTTCTTCTCTTTCTTAGGGTCCAAGAACCTGGGCAGTGAAAAAGGCAATTACGCTAATGCAGTATGGGTGTCATAAGGTTGTAGATATTTCAAGAGCAGAGCAATTTACCACTTGGAAAAAGAGGAGAGGGCTTGCATAAAACATTCCACTCTCTCCCAGATTTATTATGCTTTTAGTTGTGTTATATGTGATACAATTAGCGGTAGGTGCCAATAAGGCTTGCAGCTCAAGGACGTGGTCATCGCCTGGCCATCTGTCATTAATTGCATTCTCCTGTTATGCGGCAGGCAGGCTGGTGAGCGGGCAGGCCCAAGGGGAAGAGTTGAGCTGTGTGTCACAAGGCACATCACACCACAGGTGTTGAACATTTATGTCACTGTGGATCTGAGCTTTAGTGTATAAAAAATAGGACAGTGTCCTAGAAACAGTTTAAAGTTAAGAAGTGAGCTCTTGATGTACTTCTGTTTGTAGTGCAACTGTTGAGCAGAGTTTTGAGGAATGTTTTTTGCTGTACTTTCAGACTCTGCATAGCTGAATTCTTATCAATATAACTGCTGTTTCTTTTCTATATGAATAAATAAATGTTGCTTTTGAAAAAAAATGGTCACATGAAAGCAAAAGCCTGCTCAGTTTAGAAATGCGACATTGTCATAAGGCAGCCCATTATAGTCTTATCAACTCATTTGGCTGTGTCATCTTCATTAAGAAGCAAATGGGTGTAGAACTGCAGAGGGCAGCAATGATATGCACAAGGAAGGCCCCCGAGTGCCATGTTATCTGTGAAAAGGGAGGGGAGACCTGACTGCAAATTCTCCCATTCTGCTCGCACACAGCGGCAGAGTGTATGACTAATGTATGTGGAGCAGCCAAGTTGGCTCTTAATCTACTCCTTTTAATCAAGAATCTGGGTCTACCTGGCTTTATGGGTTTCATTTTATGGGCTTTACATTAGCATGTTGTCTGAAAACAGGAGATCACAACACCCAGAGAATACAATGCGGTTGATCTTATTTATTTTTGTACAACTGAAGTAAATGACATGCTTCCTTTTATTTCTGGAGAATGCCACTGATATTCGTGTTCCTAGTGCGTTTTAACAGCTTGTTTCTATGCCCCAGTGGCATGACAGTAACACCCTTTATCAAGAGCTGTTAAGGTGCACTGTGAAAATTTAAAAGCAGGTGTGAAAAGCTTCCTATAGGTCAAATAAACCCTGTGTCAGGTTGATGTGGTCCACTCTGTGCAATCTTTTCTTAAAAAATGACTATAGTGAGACATTTAAGCGTTAGGATATTTGTAATTTTTGCATAAAAACATAAATTGACACATTATTTTGTTCTTCTTCAAGGTTTGACCATTTATTGATGTATTTTCCATCTTTCAGTAACAATTCCAATGAAAAACCTGGTGAAAAATAATAAAGCATGGTGAGCCATAACTGTAAAACAAAATGTAATTAAAAAAATGAAATAAAAAGTAGCCTCGAAAGATTGCAGTGCATTAACATCTTGTATTAGACTAGCGTCCACACCCTCAAATAGTGTGTCACTGATGTTTGCAAGCTTAATGGGATTTGATCTAAATTTAGAGGGATCAGGTCTCGCTTGTATTTAAAATTTGGATTGCAGATACCTGGGCAAATTGCTACTTTGCATAGCTTTCTGACAATGTGTCATGACAAGCAAGACTCACTGCTGCCAAGAAGGACACAAAACATGGGGTCTATTTTGGGGGAAAGAGGAGGAGAACGACACTATGCCCCCACTCTCATCAGCAAGAGCGAGTAAAAGCAAGATGGCACCCTGTGGTGTTGTTGAAGGACAGGTGGGGAGATGAGTTCCTGACATACTTTGGCATGTGTGCGCAAAATTGCCCGTCATGTCGGGGCTTGACAGTGTTCATTTTGTTGGTGAGGGTTTGACTTGACAGGTTGGCAGAGATGCAAATGATCATTTCCTGCTCCTTTTTTTAGTTTCATGAACGCTAAAGGTAAGACTGGATGTCTGGCCCATCTTTGGGTAGCTTGATGGACTTGTGATTGACAGATTTTTATGACTGAGCTGGCAGACTACATGCAAACAAATAGACAAGGGCAAAGACAACACATTTGAAATCTTTTATTTGACCAGGATCAAACAGAAAAAAACTAGTCTTTGCACCTCAGAATGATCATTAGAACATAAAGTCAAGCAGTGCTCAATTTGTGGTGTGAAAAACTACAAGGTTTACCTCAGTTTTCTAATTATGTATTAATTCAATAAATGTGCAAGTTGGTTCATCTGAGACATCTTGAGATTTGTAAATATTTTGAAAGTATTTGTTAAAGGGGGTGCAGAAGAATAGGCACGGAAAGGGCTCGCTAATGGGCTGGGGAATAGCAGGCTGGGATACACCATCTGGCCTATTCTGCATATTCTTTCCATTTGCATTGCAGATTGGAGGTAGACGGAAATTTTGGAATCTGAATGGTAGTAGACTTCACAGGGAAACAACCAGAGCAGAAACAACTGAAGGCTGGACAATATATCAATATTATTGACATCATGATATGAGACTAGATATCGTCATAGATTTTGGATACTGTAGTATTTAAAGGTCGTAATACAGTAAATGTAATTTTCTGAATTCACCAGACTGTTCTAGCTGTGTATTCATTATTTCCATGCTACTGATGATGATTTCCTGAAAATCTCATTGCGGAAATATTTGTAAAAGCATGAATAGTCATCCTTATAATATGGTCATGGTGTCGATATTTGTTTAACATATTGTGATATTTGCTTTTTTCCCCCATATCAGCTAGCCTGACCACAAAGATTAAATTAAGACGATGCAACCTTTGTTTGCTCATTTTGAATTACAAGCAGTTACTCATTTACTTACATTTTAGCAAGTAAATGAGGCTTTTCACATTTCAGTTTGTGGTGCTAAATATTAATTGGTGAGCTTTACAGTTGTTTTTTAGACATCTTTTGGAGCCAAGCTAGCTGTTTCCCTCTCATTTCTAGTGCTTAGGCTAAGCTAACTGCCACATACTATGACAATGAAACCAATTAAAAATGTTTCCTAAAATGTCAAACTACTTCTTTAAGCATTTAATTATTCATTGTTAATGTTTCCTTTTTTTTTAGATTATGACATAAACATAAATTAATTTTGTCAAAGTAAGCTTCACTTAAAGTCTCTGGCTAGGTTTTATTCCCTCAGTTTTCAACACAATCTTGTTCTCATCCTCATGGAGTTGAGGTAGGGAGATTGCAATGTCATGTCAAAGATTACTCAAACTACCATTTCTACTTTTTGGTTGTGTTTGAGGATATAAATTTACAACAAGATCCATTGATGATGCTAATGCTAGAAGAGAGGAAATTTTAGCAGGTAGTTTGTCCACCTCATTTCTAATGTTATATACATTTTTGCAACTCTCTTTCTCATATATGAGATGTGTGTGGACCCAAACACCCCCATCATAGATAATTTCAAGGACTTTGTTTTACTTAACACTTTAAAAACGTCGGCAGTAATGTGCAACTAGTCAATGTTTATGAACAACCATAAAAGCAAACTTACTGTAGCATCACAACCAAGCTATTATGCGATAAAAGTTAATGTCCATGAAGAGAGGAGAAGAGAGGAGAGGACAATGCAATCATTAAAGAGGAAATTACTGCTGTGTCACTCAAATGAATGCTGTGCATAATAACAGCATTGTCGGTTTTAGTGGAATGGTAAATGCAGCAAAAAAAAAAAAGTTTACACCAAGCTGACAAAATGGCAAAATAGCTGTTTTAATATAAGCAGAAAAGTGAGACAGTAATGGGATTTGGTACAAAAGGCAAAACAGGAGTACATATTGTGATTTTCTCAAAAGTAAAACATTTAATAACACCCCAAGGCATCGAAAAACAGATCTGTGGATTAGTTTTGAGAGGGAGCCAGAATATATGAAACTCTCAAAACTTGGCCACTGAGTCACAGCAGACATAGGAAAAATCAATAGAAGCAGATGCCCTATTTTCCCTTTGTCTTGAAAACAGATATATAAAAAAGCCCTTTCCTCAAAGGTTAATGTCTATTCCCTCGGTTCATGTAGGAGCAGTCGAGCCTAGGGACACAAGGTCTGATGGAAATGGGAACTGGGATGGTCAGGAACATCTCTGGCATTTCATCTACCCCTGAAAGTGATGCAACGTTGCCCTGACATTACTCAGCCCTGAGAAGATGAATCAGGTGCAGACAGTGCCCGAGCCACAATGCGGCAAACTAGTATTTGAGGTCATAAAAATGCCAGCATATCGAGGATGTCCAGTGGATTTAGATCACAAGACTGATTGATGAAAGCGCATTAAAAACTATAAACATGAATTTGAATGCTTTAACTGTGGTGAAGTGAAGACAGCTAGGATCAAAGTTCATTCCTGATTCCTTATTCTGTCTCCAATAGGTTAATTTATAAAACACTGAGTCTTCAAAAGCATTATTCAGCGCTAAAAGCTGAACACTGAGATAATGGAAAAATTCCTGGTGGGTCACAAAACATAAATCTTTTCTTGCCCTCGACCTAAAAGCTTTATCATATTTTAAGTTGCATGGTTTGAGAGGTTGAAATAATGAGAGATATTATCTGAATGAGTTTTATTGGGTTCCGAGTGGGTTATGGGCACTTGATGTGGGTGGCTTTCAAGAGGCAACTGTGAAAATGTAGTGCCTCTGTACGCATCAGGTATCAATGTAACTGCGTCTTTGCTTCGGCTCAAGGTCCCGGCCAACATACGCCTTTGTGTCAACAGTAACTTCATCAAAAGAGCTTTGCATAACATATTTGTTTGCAGATTACATAAAGCATTGCATCCTACGCTTCTCAACCGCAGCTCCAGACCACCTACTTGTTAACAAATGCTTTGGGGAACAACACTTTAAAAAGAGCAATTATTAGACACCTTCAATGTGCGGGAAATTATTAAGTCATATATAATTTAGGCCATCATCACGTCATATTTTGGACT
>JANJYP010253992.1:0-10000 GCA_024605115.1 Rastrelliger brachysoma | reverse complement strand
GTCCATTGTCAGGGATCATGTAGGATCATGACAGCAGATGAAATTTTTCTGTGTGCATCTTTCAGGTCGACCTCCTGGTCCAGAGATGGAGTACTGTACAGACAGAGAGTCCTATTCACTAGCTGCTGGACTAGCCTTGGGCATGGTCTGTTTGGGGGTAAGTCACATAAATAAACAGGCTGCAGAGACATTTGCAGAAACATCCTAATGTTGTTTTAACCTACTGGAAGTTTCAGGTGGGTGGGGTTCATGCTAGAAACTGTCAGTTGAACTTTAAGTATTTTTTGTGCAGTATGAATATGTTGTGGTAACCTTATCTCCCTCTGGATTTCTCCTTGAATATCAGCTTGCAAAAATGGCATGCAATAAGAAAAAACACCAATACCAAAACCTGCCATTGCTTTTGGCCAGGAATTCAGAGTTATAGCGTTTTCGGTTGGATTTTCATTGAATGTGACATTTGAAAAGAAAAAGTAATCAGAGATGCAAAATTGAAGTCATTATCATGCTCATAGCGATTCCTTTCAAGTCCACTGAGAAAAAGGAAGAACATGAATTCTCACACAAGTTTACAATAACCTCTTTGTCTTTTTTTTTTGGCTTTTTTTCTCTTGTTTCCTCCATATCGGAATTACATTATTCTTCATCATTTCCGGCTATTCTTTCCACTTAATATATTTTTCACATTTGCCATCTCTGTGTTGTCTCCTCTGACTTCCCCCCCTTACCTCCAATCACAAACCCTCACACCTTAATTCCCTTGTCTGTACTGTTCCCTCCACCTCTTCACTGCTCTTTCCTCTTCCCACTCATTATTTTTCTCTATTCCCATCCCGCCTCATATCCCCATTTATTTTCTTGTGTTTTTTTTTACGTCATCATCCTCTATCCTTCACTTGCCCATCCTTTCTCCCTTTCTCTCCTTGCAGCATGGCAGCAACCTAATTGGGATGACAGACCTGAATGTTCCTGAGCAGTTGTATCAATACATGGTTGGGGGCCACCGCAGAGCTCAGGCCGGGGCCAACAGGGAGAGACACAAGTCCCCTAGCTACCAGATCAAGGTAGATTCACACATTTCTCTCTTTTCTTTGTCTCTTAAATGTAATAAATGTTACGGCAATATGATTTCATTGTACTGTAATAACTCTGAAGTTTGACTTTCATTTATTGAAGATTCAAAACTCTTTCACAACTTGCTTAACACTAACATGCTTTGGCATGTTTATTACTGGCTATGTACTTTGGCTAATGTGATTTTGTCATGACAGAGATCTTAGGTAGTGCCAACTTTGTCCTGGCAGTTTCTCATCAAACAAAATGGCACCATTCATAGACCTTATCGTAAAATCTTTCATTTTCATTTTATTCTTAATGGCTGTGCTATACCAGTATGAAGTGTTACTGCAGCCCTTAAGTAGCTTCACACATTTTGAAATTAGTCATGTTAGCTTACTTAACACATGTAGCAGTTGAGCTATTAAGTGTGTTAAATAACCAAACGCCATTACTGTGTTGTTTTTTTTCAGGAGGGAGACACTATAAATGTGGATGTGACATGTCCAGGAGCCACGCTGGCCCTTGCCATGATCTACCTCAAGACCAACAACAAGTGAGAAAAATGCTATTATAACTTAACATCTGATATTTCTACCCATGTTTCTAAGCATTGAACTAACTATCATAAAAGGATATTTCTAAGAGATAGCACGTGACACCTCTTTGCTAATATTATAGATTCATGAATAACAAACTAACACCACAGTTATGCAATCAGTCAGAAAGGCAGCATCTACCTTGGTCATGAGGTTTTAAAATATGGCGTAAGTGTTGTGCAATTTCTTCTTTTCACCCATCTCCTGTCCATCTGAACACCGAGCAGAGCATCCTAACCTTCCTGATTTAAAAATGTCACCGCCACGTTGTTACATTACACTGCAGAAGAAGATGGAAGTCTTCGCTTTCTGTTATTGGTCAAGAGGTTCCTGTCTACCTCAAGGCTAATATGATGCCGTCTGTCTTAGGTGGAGAAGTTGCTGAAGGAGGGTATTAACACCTCCTNTGTCGCTCTAGTTGTGTCTGAGATCATTTTTCCCATCTTTCTGGTGTAGCCGTCTGCCTCTACTTACTGCTCCTTTTCTTCTCCTGCTTATTTCCTCCTCGCTCCCAAAGACTCTTGCTAGGTGTATTATCATGTGGGATGAGATCCTCCCTAATACAGAGTGGGTCAAAAGTAACATACCTCAGGTGAGAAACTGCACTTAGCACACACACAAATTTTAAGTTTTACGTTGATACCAGCTCCTGAAACCTGGTTATTTGTTCTGTATTCAGATCATGAGGGGGACTTTTGACCCATCTGAAGACATTAACATGGAGACAATGGCGTGAGTATTAGTCCAAAAACTGGCATTTAATTTTTATCACAAACTTTTATAACAAACCTTGATTATTGTACCTTTTTTTGGGGGAATTTAACATAACTTATGGTTCCTTATTGTTCCCAGCTTCTGCAGTGACTAATTATGTTCTCCACAGTGTGCCGCCACTATGGCTGATCATGTCATGTGATTTATTTCTCTCAGCCAAGCTCAGGACTACATTACAGCTGGGGCCTGTATGGCATTGGGTTTGCGCTTTGCCGGCTCCGCCAATTCTGATGCCTTTGACTGCCTTTATGAATTTGCACGGACCTTCATGAAGATCATGTCCTTCTCCGGTACAGCAGCTGTGGTAAGTGTTTACATGTGTATGTATTTAGATTTGTGCTTTGATCTTCTGTTAGAATGACTTCACAGCATTGTCAGTCATGAAAATGTGTTGTTTCACATTCTTCTACTTCAGATAATGATTTCCTTGTTTTCTTTTTCCGTCCGTCTGCTGTATGTGTTCAACATGTGTGCTGGCTCTAAAAGCAGACGGGATATTACAACCTGCAGACCGGTTTGTCAATGATTCTGCTGGCGATGTCCATGGTGATGTCTGGCACTGGAAACCTGAAGGTCCTGCAGCTGTGTCGCTTCTTCCACAAGCGAACCGGTGGAGAGATGAACTACGGGTTCCACATGGCTCATCACATGGCGCTGGGTCTGCTTTTCCTTGGAGGGGGCAGGTGAGATGCAAACACACACACACAGATACACACTCACACAAATTGTTTTTTCTATCCTTGTGAGGATGCTCATTGATAATGCATTTCCTAGCTCCTTACTCTAACCATCACAACTCAGCACTAATCCTAAACTGAAGCAAGACCCTCTTCTAACATTGACCTTAAAACTATGACTTAACCTGCAAATTGCCCTTTAAAGTTGTTAGGACCGGACAAAATGACCCCATAGCGCAGAAATATTACATACAATGCTGGCTTTCAACTGAAATTGGTTAAAAACACTAAAGTTGTGCTGAAAAGATTTGTTCAAACAGTTAATAAGTGACAATGTATTTAGTTTATCAGGTAAATAATATTTAAATCAAATAAATTATTTACAGGCATCCCGGTTTTTTCAGTGCCTATGATGTCTTTAATTTGCTTGTGTAACCAGACAAACAGTTTAAAACCTAAATATTTTTATTTTACTGTCAAACATAATAAAGATGGAGTGAATGCCTTTTTAAAAGGCATTAAAATAATAAATTAGTTGTCGATTATTTGAATGCTGATGGATTAATCAACTAATTGCTGCAGCTCTAGTTAACTACAATCAAATTCATGCCCAGTGCTACTGTACATGAAGTTCAACTAAGGACATATCTCCTCTATCGTAATCCTTCTTAACTTCTCTATCTAATCCAACCAGCATTTTTCTAAATTGTGCTGTAGGTGGAGACAGCCTGAAACATTGTGTAAGTGCCCATTAAAGCCCTACATACCAGCTATTCCTAACTACTGGAGTAATGTTTGCTCTTGTTGGGCAGGCTCATACATTGTTATGCACAGACAGGTGAAAGATTAAAGGAAAACCTGAATAAATGATTGCCTTAATTATTTGAAAATGCAGTGAATTAGTGACTAAACTATAATCTTCACAGTCTCCAGACAACATCCCAGTTTAACACCAGTGCAAGATTCTCTATCAACATGTGAGTCTGTGCAGGAAAGAATAAAAAATAAGACACACCCACACATTCTCTTTGGATTTTCCCTCATTGTTCTTCACTGAGGATACTGACATCTATTATATATTAAATGTAACTTGCCATATGGCGCCTAAATTACTGTATGTAGACAAAACTCGAGTGACGACAAAAACATAGCCACCACATGTAGGACTGCTGTTTCTGGGAATGATCAGGTACACAATGTACACACATGTGACATGTGGGTTAGCCACACAAACACACACAAAAGTCTGTTTTGAGTGCTGTCTCGTGTATAATGAATGACATAGATACGCACATACACACATGCATAAACAAAAACACACCCAAACCAGGTTTCCTCCAACCGCTGACCTCGGCTCAATCGCTTTCAAGAGAAACTACGGCTCCAACTCTTTCATTAAATGTCACAAATGTCTCCCCACCTACAGCTGTAATCAGATGAACCTTTTGATTTTTATTCTGGTCACATTTTTAGTTTGGACCTGCCAGCAACAGCAGGAGCTCAGTTTGAATGTCATGCATCATATTGTGTGACTGTGTGTATGTGGGTGTTGCAAGGTTAAAGGTCAAGCCGACGAGCTGACTCACACTGTTTCATTGTTGAATTTCCTTCATTCTCTCGCTCTGCTTGTCGGTCATTCAGTCTCTCATCCAGGTGCATTCAAATTTTCTCTCCACATTTGCTTTATGCACATATCGTTATCACTAGATCCCTGTCATTCATTTTTTCATTCATTTTCTCACCCATGTATTTCCTCCTTACTTTAAATTATCTATGATATATTTTTTTCTATTTCTACCCTTCCTTTTCTCTGGTCAGTCAATTTCTCTTCCTATTTATTCTTTTTTTTTTTTTTTTGCAGGAAACTGATGTGAAAGTTAAGTTTTTTTTCTTTCTAAAGCCAGAAGTTCAGACTAATGATACTGACATCATACTGCAGATTATGTTTAGCTTTTATCAAGTGGATCCTTCCTCTTTGCACTTTGCTCTGGATGCTCTGGTCTCCTCCCCCTGCAAACACTAGCATGGGAAGTTTTATGAATACTTCTTCTGCCTTTTGTCTTTATCCAAAGCAGTGGCCTCAAAACTGGGGTTGGATGCTGGACTGTGGCTGCCCACTGCTCCTATATAGTATATAGTTAGTAAATATAAGCTCGTAAACAGCTATTACACATTTAGAGGTCTGTTTTTCCCTGCATGCACTGAGTTCACACATAAAAGTTAATTTATCAGAAGCTGGAAAGGCAAATGTGGCTTAAAGGTTGAAATGAATGAATATAGTTAGAAAAATGTGTGTGTAAAAGGAAAGGGTTGTTTTTAGAAATCTTCCTTTTCACTCCTCCATTTTCCTGTTATTGTTGTAACAGTGGACCAAACCCTTACAAGCCGGAAGTTTGTATCAGTATTAGTTTGAAAGTTGAAGATTTAATTTCCATTGTCAGAAAAAATCTGTGAATTTACTTTTCTATATTATTTATAAGGTATATTATTATATATTGTTATAGTATTCAGTTATTTCTTACATTTGGCCTCTTAAAATAAATCAGCATCTGCTGTTTGTCTCAAAGAATGCTTTCTCTGTCTCCAATTGTTGTTTGCAGGGTTTTAAGAGGCTCGAAGGGGTGAAAATATTCCAGTGTTGAGAAAAGTCCGTTTTTTTGTGTAACAGAAATGACTACTTTCCTGACTTCATGTGACAGTTTTCTGAAAAGATTCCTGAATGACTGGTTTTCCCCTGACCATCAGTAAACATTTTCCTGCTTTGCTGGCAAAATGTGGCAGAATGCATCTTTCATATTCCAGTTAGGATGCCAGCAAGAAGAAAATTTAGATTTAAAAAGCAAGTTCTCATTGAACACATTCTATTTGCTTTAAATCCACCCACGCTCCCACATCCACACTATGTTTAGAGGTCAAACCAATACTGGTTCCTGTCCTGTAATCAGCCTAAAATGATTGCAGTCATACAGATTTCTCTAGTTATTGAATACCAGTGCAATAGATTGTTACATGTTTAAGCCATGTTATGAAATTCAATGCAAAAGGACGGTTGATAAAAGCAATGTCACTTATTTTTTGTTGGCCGAAATGTGCCTTCTTATCTTTACTTTTACACACTGTAGATGTTTATTTTAAGTCTTTTAAACAGTAGTACTCAATGTGGTTGAGATTCTTACACATGTTAAACATACTCTGAGCAGTAGTTTAAATGAAGAACGTCACTTTGCCGTACCTCAGCTGACTGTTAATAAGTGCTCTCACAAGTAACCTTCATGTATGAGCCTTTGTTTTTTGACCTAGCGTTGTTATAATGGCTCCTTTACTAAAAGTGCACAATTAACCACCAACCATTATGGTTAAGAGGCTCTGTTGTGGCCTGTGATGACGTTAACTTATACGACACACACCTGGTTTTACAAACAAAGAACAGAAAGCTGTGGTTATAATCTGGAATAATGCCCTTTTCAGACCTTTCATACACTGTTCACGCCCGCTGCACCAAGGGAGCAGTATGAGTGTTTGTACTCTACTGTTGCTTGTGGCAAGATATGAGAGTTGAATGATGTTCGTGTGTGTATACGCATATTTTAAATGTGTGTGATGTTTTTTGATGTTAGATACACCTTAAGCACCTCCAACTCAGCCATCGCTGCTCTGCTGTGTGCCCTGTACCCCCACTTCCCCGCCCACAGCACTGACAACCGGTGAGACACAACATCACACACACACACAATGAAAACATGACCACGGTGGAATATACAATATAAACCACGTTTGTTTCAGACTAACTTTCATCTTGATGTTTACTGGTTGTGTTAATCTGAAGAGTCACAGACGCTTTGCTAAGCTTTGATTAGTGAAGAGTTCACACCCAGCAGTGGTAGCACGTGCCGATGTTCAACTTGCATTTTGAAACACTGCTGCTATCTATATTTAATACCTATATTTTTTGTAGATATTAATTGATTTTACCCTTCAAATCCCAAAATATTCTATGTTTATCATGCTTTTTTTCCCAAAATTATATCCCTGTCAAGGTAGAAACACCTTTTAAAACAACATTTACAACATTTAGACTCCTTGCAGCTTCATGGAAACTAGATAAATGTAAAACCTTGGTGGACCATGACTTCTTTAATGCAGGATGATAAACCATACCTAATTAATGTTCCAGTTATGTCCATAGATTTTTTTTCTTTATATAATTTCAATCAAATGACTAAGTGAAATAAAAATTCCTCAGATTTTCCAAACAGTTAAAAGGCGAAGAATATTCTTTTCACTATTTTATTTCCGTGCAGTACTCTATATCTTGTACTCTATATGTGTGTGTTGACGTTGCTCTTGTTGCCGCAGTTATCACCTGCAGGCTCTGCGGCACCTGGCAGTGCTAGCTGCAGAGCCCCGTTTGTTGGTTCCTGTAGACGTGGACTCCCTGAAGCCCTGCTATGCCCTGTTAGAGGTTACATACAAGGTAAATTAATCAAGGTTAGGTAAGGTCAGGAAAAACTAACTTTAAGAAAGACATTAGTAATCAGGAGTTATTTTGAGTTATTTTGAGTTTTGTCACATACAGATAAATTTAAAGCTGACGTGTGTCTTATGTAAATCTCTCGTCGGTGTTGTTTCATTTCCTAAAACGCAAAGCGCTTTTTTTTTTTTTTTTTAAATAAACTCTTATGTAACACGGGCTTGTCATTGCTCGTTCTGTCACACGTATGTATAAGCGTTCATTGCTGCACTTCCTCTTAACAAGTACTACATGCAAAAGCACATGTGCAAACACATGTCGGTACGTACAGTACGTGCTGCTTTCAATTCATTACAAGTTACTAAAAAACCACAACATTCTGCTTTTTTGTCAGGACGGCTTCCTCCATTGCACAGTCAAAAGTTTAGTACTTTCTACATATGATTCAGTCAAGGTCATCTGTTCACTCAGCTACAGAGATCACATTTTATATAATAATTATTTAATATGATATTTACACTTGACTGTAAAATTGAAAATTAATTTAATATGTATTTCATTTATTTTATTTTTCATTTATTTTATAGTGAGTGAAACAGCGGATGTTGTAGTCCCAGCTGTAATTTAACTAAAGACTAAAAATCAGCTCAAACTTTTGATATTCATAAAACATCTGTATTACACAAAGTTTGTCAAATCGCTACACAATCCCTGATGCAGAACACATACCAAAGAGATGGAGACTTTACAGATGATTACAGCACTCTGACAAACTAGATTATCCCGATAAATGGTCAAATATCCTAAATTCCATAGTATAAATAAAACTGGTTAAAACTGTGGCTTTGCTAATCTACAGACAACCATGAAATCAGTCAGTAGTTCTGGTTCCTTTATTCAGCCAGTCCTGGAGAGGAGCCACTGTGGTACAGTCCAGACTTCCTGTGTTGTGTGACCTTGCACAAGACTACAGTGTGTCCATTCATTATGGCCACAGTCATGTGCATCATGTGCGCTCCATAACATCCGTATACTGGAAGTTTGCCCCATTCCCATTATTAGAGCCATTTTTAAAAAACAGTAAATTTAAAAGAAACAGCCACCCCTAACAGTGTTTACCCAGAAAATTTATTGCTGACATGAGAATTACTGTAGATGTTGTTCTCATGTTCCATATTTACTGGGCTATTATTTTCTCTCTGTCTGTCTGGAGTGGCCCTGCTGCTTCAAACTATACAGTGCACAAACATCATTGCAACACTGTAAATGTATCTTTTCAGATGCAGTAAATAGCTTCTGAATTATAGGAACAGACTTTTTTTAAAAATATCTCTTTGTGATGTTTTCTTGCCGCTCTGTATAGATGTGGCTGTGTCAGAAGTCTCACTTTGTTCTCCAGTTTTTCTGCACCACTGCCAGTCCCTGCTAAATTTGTTGTAGCATAGTTTGTTGCTGTGAAGTATTATATTACTGAATTCTTACTCACTCATTTGAAGGACAAGAGTGGTTCTTCCTGTATTCTTACTTAGGGTATTTAATGAAAAGTTGGCCACAATGGCTTCTAGTGTACAAACAGAGAGTATAAAGGGTTTTCAATGTATGAGAAGTGTAAAACACAGACAATGGCTAGGTAGCTGGATAGTTGAATGAATTAAATCATAAATTGTCTTGTAGAGAAAGTGCCTCAGTAACACATCATGCTCCACCAGAAACTGAGGTACACATACTAAGAAGGTTTATACTGGAAAATGCATTACAGCTCAGCAAAATCTTCCTGTATAACATTTAAACAAGCTGGGAATTGTATGAAAGGATTTTAAAAAATAAAGGTCAACATGCAAGATACTTTAAAACCAGTTTTCCACATTAGCCATAAAGGCAGGTTCTTCATATGCGTCATTGTGGGTTGACCTGCGTCATGTCATCAGGACACGTCATTGTCTTTTTTTCCCCCTGCATTGACATGTACAAACCTTCCAGAAAAGGAACAATGAATTTAATTTGCTCTTGGGATCAGTCCATTCACCTTTGTTGCCCATATGATACGTCCAGTGTGGGCCAATGCACATTAACTGAAAACATTTGTAACCACAGTGGCTCTAAACTTTCTATACTTGGGTACTTTCACAGGTGAAGGTCGGTTCAAGGTTGAAGAGAATAGATTGCTGTGTAGAGTTACAATCACCTCAGACAGTGCTCCTCATTTCAATTTATTTCACAGCAGAAAACTCAGCTTGACATTTTGAACGTTAATCACTCATAGTGTCACTGCTTGTTAGAGAAAATCCATTTATGCACGCTTCATATTGTGCGAATATGTAAATTAAACTCTAATTAAGCTTTTTTTTGTTTTCAGTTTAAATATGTGACCCAATTGACACCATTTGTGTCAATATTTGGTATTCTGCTGTTATGTTTAAGCA
>JANJYP010253990.1:0-10295 GCA_024605115.1 Rastrelliger brachysoma | reverse complement strand
TATATATTAACTGCTTTTTAAGTAACTTACAGTGGAGGGTGGGCGGGGCATTGTGACTGGAGGACTGGGTTTGGGCAAACTTGCTGAAGACGAGGGAGGCGGAGGCTGGTGATGAATTTCATTGGGCTTGCTTGGACCAATTTTTTCTTTAGTGTCATCCTCTCCCACCAGCCCTTTGGCCTTGTGAATGGCTTCAATCTGCTCTTGGAGAGTGATGTTGGCCTGTGCTGCCTGCTGAGTACGTGCCATGCTTCCAGAGTGGCCATCCCAGGTAACCTGACAACAGAAGGGCAAAAAAGTTACAGAAAATCCTAAAACGAATATAAATCAAAGCAAGTAACATGTAACTTCTGCACTATATAATCCCACAGCTGTACTCACCTTCTCCTCTGGCTTCTGGATTTCTTCTTCTCCAATTTTCTTACCGATGGCTGTCTCTTCCACACCAAAGATATCAGTACGTCTCTCGGCCAGCTGTTTCAAGCTGCTCTCAATATCCAGACCAGGAGCATAGACTTCATCTTCGGTCTGTCTCTCTCTGATGCTGCGGTCCCTTTGCTCCAACCAGCGTGGATCCAGCAGACCAATACGCATGTGCTCCTGCATCTTACTGGCTGGGATCTTCTCACCAGTGATTGGTGAAATGAGGTACTCATCCGGAGTTGCAATTGGAGGCTGAGGCTTGGAAGCTAAGGAGAAGATGGTATGAGATTAACACACATTATGAAATGTGATAATTTATAAGAACTTGGTATTCCCTCATTCAAGGAAATATTTGTTACCTTTGGGGTCGTAGTCTTTGCGAATAATAACCTGGTCTGGAGTTGGGGGCAGTGGTGGTGGCATTGGGTTGTCTAGTGGCAGTGGTGCCTTCATGCCATCATCGTCATCATCAGATCCCTGAAGGCAGCAAAGGTAAAAATATTGTTACCATCGATAAATCATTTATTACAAAACTGCCATGGATTGTTTTCTTTACAATGTTTACTTACCTCGTCCATGTCTTGAACCTGTGTATCTTGATCAGGTTGTGAGGGATGGCCTTCATTCCGATCCTCGCGGTCATCGTCCTCATCCTCACTTTCAACCTCCATCTCCACTTCCTCACTCTCTCCATACTTTTCATAACGCTCTTGGATCAGGATGCGAGCTCCAAGCTCCTCTGGTGTGGTAGGTGGGGGGAAGTGGCCTGTGGAAATACAGATAACAATAGAGATTATTGATGAATTATACACATTGGTCGTGCACATTGAAAGATTATATTGTAGGATTATTACCTTGCTCATTGGGCTGGAAATCCACCGTTTCAACCACTACAAAGTCATGCCAGTCAATTTGGGCATATGCCACCCGTTCTTTCTCTCTTTCTTCCTCCTCCTTCTTTCTCTCACGTTCCTGGAACTTTGCCCATTCAACACGGTACCTCACCTGGTGGACGTGCAGTGGGGCAGCTGATTAACATGGGCAACAGGCTGTTAAAGGCCTCATTTGAGCAACAATCACAGTTAAAGGGGATTACCTGGTCCATAACCTCTCTTGGATGCTCAGCCTCTCTCTTCAGCTTGGTCAGCAGGCCTTTAGGAGGGATCAGAATCTACAGGTTGAGAGACAAGAACAAAATATAGTTTAGCATAATAGCTAATTTAATATATGAAAATAGTATCACAGACATGCAGTTATTCACCTTAGTGTACTGCTCAACTAATTTGGTGAAGTAGTTGAACAGGCTGTGCTGTGGCCGCAGGAAGTCAAACTGATAGTTCCTCTGTTCTTTCTGCATGAGCTGAGTAAGAAACTGGCGGCCATTGCGGGCGACAAACTGGGCAGTCAGTTTGACAACATCCAGATCAAATGCTGAGATTGACGGAGGATCTGCAATGAACTCAAACTCAGGAGGAGGTTCTTTGGGTACCACTGTCTCCTGGATCACCTGTGACTGCACCTTTTAGCAAACAGCAAAACACTGTTAATGACACCAAATAATGACTGGAAAACAAATCAAATGTAAATTGAAATGACATACTTTTTGAGGGAGCTGCTGGGACTGCTGCATGGCCTGCTGCTGCATGACTTTGGGTACAGCCGCAGATGGTTCCTGTGCTTTGCCCTCCTTAAACTCATTGACCTTGTGACGGTAGTAGGCATGGTACGGGTCGCTGGGGTTAAGGAAATTAAACTTTGGATTGTTGATTTCATTCTGCCGGATTCTTGCTTCAAATTCAGGCCCATTCCTGTGAAATGATAAAAAGAGTTGGTACTCTCATGGACATAAAAACCAGTATATTCCAGCTGTGCTAAATGCATGCAACCAACCTGGCAACAAAGCTGGCTGTCTTGTCAACAATGTTTCGAACTTCAGGAGGTGGATATATGATACCAACTATGGGTTTGGTGGCGGGGGTTTCTTCTGGTGCTGCATCATTCTGTTGATAAGATTTACGTTTGTTAGGCTGCAGTATGTAAGACTGCTTCTAAATAGGATTTTTTTTAAAAACAAGCTCTGTAACATAATACCTTTCAGCCAGAAATGTACTAGAAACATGTTAAAATAAATGGCCTTAAGTCTGAAATATTGTCCCTAAAAGTATACTATAACAGACCACACACTTAAGAGTTTATGTTTGATTTTATTTGCTGAAGCTTGGATTCAAAATTCTACATATTAAAACTCATTAACACCGCTACCGGCAAGCTAATGAAAGTGAACATGGTACAAGTTTTATTTTACAACTACAGCACTTTACAACTACATCAATTTTATTTCTAAAACGCAATGACTTGGTTTATATACAACCTTCACTATACTATAAGTTTTCACGGGACACCAATTCATTGTAAATGAGTTTTCTAGCATGCTAACGATAGCCACCAACGGCATCATTACCTTGTTGCCAGACTCCGGCTGTACAATTTGAACAGGCCCAGGCGGCATGGCAGTGTATTTTTTTTTCTCAAGCTTCAAGTCACCTGTAAACAACCAACCACAGACATCCGTTAAGTACACTTATGTTTCATATGTGTTATTGAGGTAGTCAATTACAACTAAATGCTTCCTTTTGTCGTAGTTGAATACTTACTGCCCCGCGGCTTCGTCGACCCCACCGCTCTTTAATGGAGACGTATTACTTCCGGAAATAAGCCGCAAAGCATAACGGGAGTTGTAGTACTTTTTTTTAAGGTTGTCACGGTGACGGCTGACGGTGATGTCAACAAGCTACACCTTCACTACCGTTACTTTGAGAAGATAAACATAAGAAAAGCGCGTCAGAAATGAGTAAGCTGTTAGGTCGTCAAGACTGCATCGATAGTCTCCGGAACGACCTAGTCGATCTTCAAGGAGCTATTCTGGACGTCTTCTCTAGAACCGGACCGGTCCACTTTTCCTCCTGGAAGTTCCCGGACAAACTCTCGTGTAACCTGGACATGGTAGCTCTGCTGGAGCAATATGACTTTGTGGAGGGAGAGGATGCATTCAATCAGCACTCCCACATTGTCTTATTGGAGCTGGTGATTGACAGGTAAATTAATAAAGCTCAATTTCATACATCACATTCAGAAACTCAATCTAATTTTTTTCTCTCTTCTGCCTTAACAAGAATGCTGCTTCTTCTGCAAAGCTTTAATGCTTATGTTGAGCAACTGAGGAGCAGCTGCAAGAGAGACCAGACTCAGCAGAAAGGTTGTCTGTCTGTGGGTCTTGTGGTCAGAAACTATTGGAGTAATTTAGTTCAGCTTTCAAGCATTATGGTAGGCACAATATTTATCAAAGTGGAAATAATACAATTAAAAAGAGTGACTGTTGACTTACATTTCTAATTATTTATTGGCATGCTGTCTTTATTCTGTCAGGGGATCTGCAAAGACATAAAAAAACAGACAAAAATTAGGATGTATGATTGCAACGAGGCTGGGACAAGCTCAAGGAGTGTACGTTGCACACATTGCTTATCTTCAACAAGCTTCTTCAAGTATCTGCCACAGAATCATGTTCCCTCCAGCCCCAGTCACAACACCCCATGTTCCCCTAAAGGTGACAGCCACAATGTAAGCTCCCAAACAGTCGAGTCATCCCTTGTCCCCTGCAGTGCATGCAATCAAGTGCAATCTGTTTTGAGAAAGACAGGGGACGCTTTGGTAGAAATGTTTCAAAGTGAAGGCCTGCCTTCTTCACTACAGCCTCTGTTAGTAGCTGTGGAGGACACTTTGGTGCTGGGCCAAATGACAGCAGGTGATATTTCCCAGTGGGCCAATGAGCAGCTCAGAGACATGCGCCGGCTGGCAAAACATCTACAAGATGTGCGGGGTACGGTACAGCCTCTTGGGGAAAGACTAGCGGCAGCAGAGGCAGATCGAGACAGATTCAGGTCCCAGACGGAAAGAGCACAGAAAGAGAGAAAGCAAGAAGTGGAAAAACACCAATGCAGCATGGTTAAGCTGGAGTTTTCACTGCAGAAAGCAGAGAGATCTGTGAAAGAAACAGAAGGAAGGCTACAAGAGGAGCAACGGCAAAACAAGAGAGGTGCAGAAAACTAAAATAAATATGGAAACACATTGAGATCACTTTTAATACTGTATGTTTAATCATTTTTTTTCTGTAACAGAAACATTGAAACTGGAGGAGAGTAATTCCAAACTGAAAGAAAAAGTAGCAGAGCAACATGATACATTACAAGTGCTTGGTGAGGACATGAAAGATTTTGGTTTTCCATCACACCACACTTCTTTCAATGTTCATATCTTTCAGAAGCCTGTTAAATTAAGACTCTTACTTTAGCTATACACATAAAACAGACTGATAAACTATTTGATGAATCATTTATTCTGTCGCAGAGTGTGAGAAGAATGATCTGCAGGAGAAGATTTGGGCCTTGCATGCAGTGGAAGAGGCCCGTTGTAAACTCCAGGAAAGANTCTGTCGCAGAGTGTGAGAAGAATGATCTGCAGGAGAAGATTAGGGCCTTGCATGCAGTGGAAGAGGCCTGTTGTAAACTCCAGGAAAGGATCCAGCAGTTAGAGAGTCAAATCTTTGAAAATCAGCTACTTCTTGACAAAGAGAATGCCAAGTATCACAGTGCTTGTCGTCAGCAAGAGGTCAGTCATGACTAACATTAGATTATTTGTTGTATTCATCTATAGTCCTTGGACAGTCGAGACCAGTGAATGATTCACATAACCATTTACAATTAGATTTATGTGGGTGTTATTGTTTTCTCACTGTGCTTCCAGTCAATGCAGGCAAAGCAGATGTCTTTGTTAGGGAGAGTGGATGCTCTTGATGAAGAGTGTGAAGAGCTGCAGAAACAGTTGGGGGAGAGTGAGGAAAGACAGCTCAACCTGCACAATCAGCTGCAGCAGATGTCAGAGGAGAAGGAACAACTACAGGCTCAGCTTACTCGACAACAGGTTCACCACAGTGCTTTCATACCTGACACCCACTTTTTTATATAATGCTCTAAAACTTAGTCACCCACGCTCTGTTGCTTCTTTCCAACAGAATGTGTGTTTTGAGCTCCAAAAGGAGAAGCAGACACTGGAAACACACGCAGGGGAGTTAAAGGACAGTGTGGCTGAGCTGAAGGAATATGTGCAATCTTTAAAGGAGAGGGAGCGGCTTTTGGTGGCTTTCCCAGAGCTCAGCCCTCCGGCTCAGAGTCAACCACAGAGTAGGCAAATATTTTATCTGCCTCAGTTTTACAACATCTTTTCACACGATTAAATTTACCTGAATATATGGTAACTGTCAAATGTTTGGGCACATTTTCTCATTTAAGGAAATTTCTTTTCATCTCATTTAAGGAAATAGGACACTGTGTTCAAGTGTTTACATACAATTTACTCAGTACTGTTGACCTAAATCCACAGCATGGGCTACATTCAGAATCTTGTCCCTCAATACACACATTTACAAAGTAGAAATGTTCTTATTCTTATTTACATAGTGGTGTCCACAAATTATTTAAAAGAATGATTCTGCATGAATTATTTGGAAAAGAATCCAGTCATTTCCTGACTTCCTCTTTTTTGAATACTGTAGACAGGTTGAATCTTATCATGTTTGCTCTGTATTTTTACAAGGTACAGGAAATGTGCTTTTGGATATGGAGCAACAACTGCAGGCAAACTGCATTCGAATAAGAGTTCTGGAGCAGGAGAATGCTGTTCTGCACAGCAGCATTGTGAAATTGAGGGAAAAAACGGTAAAGGTAGGACAGAAATATGTGAATTATATATGCATGAATTTCCATTTGGCTGTTACAAGTTTTCCCTTGTTGAGATTATTGTAAGTTACATTAAAATTAATTTGCTGCTTTGTTGTTGACAGCAAATTTCACCTCAGCAGACATGGAGCCCCTCTCTACCCAGCACACCAGTAGAAAAGCAACAAAGTCACTTGACACAAATGCAACAGAGTCAATTGTAAGTATATATATTAGAATTATTAACATAAATACCAAAAGCACAAATTATAAATGATTTGATCACATTATATATCTGGTATTTGACTATTTTATGTCATTCCACAGACAGAGCATGAGTGCAGTGCAGCAGGGATACAGTAACAAAGTGAAGGAAGCAAGAGGAGGTAAAAGTGGTCTGGAGTCGGCTGGGTCAGAGGATCGTATGTCCACTATTGTCTCCCCTTCCTCCTTACAAATTTGCCTGCAAACCCTCCATCTTGACACAAGCCCCACTGCTGCTAAAACCCCTACAAAAGCACACAGGACTTCTCTCTTCTCTCAAAGCAGGAGTTTTAATCAAAGGAAAAAATGAAACCTGTAAATACATTTAAACAGAAGTCAGAAAAAGAGCACGGTAACAGCAGCATTGTATTTTTAATTTGAAAACCTAGATTGAATTGCCATATCATTTCATTGTGTGTAGTACTGTTACTAAGACAAATTTATAATGAATTAATATTGATAGATATATAAAGGAAAAATGCTATTTTACTGCTATTAAATTGTGTTAATAAAGCTTGCACATAGTATAGATGTCGCCAAAATTATTACTGCTTTTGCATTTTATTAAAATAAACCACCATTTGCCCTGAATAGTATTAATCTTTTAATATCAATGCAGTGGAAGAAAACAAAAAGTTGTGAAAATAAGTGAATTCTACAAAGATTTACCAATACAGCCTGGAAAAAATTATCGGCACCCTTTATATGTTGTAAGAAATAATTGATTTGTAATGATACTTTAAGCAGATTAGTGTGTTTTAATCAGTATCACAAGTGTTTTCAATCTGATACTCACTCATGCAACCAGTTTAAATTGAGGAAATTACTCTTTGCTGTTTACTCTCTGCTCTGATGGAAAACTAGAGAGCGGTCTAAAGATACTGGAAAAAAGGTAATTGCAAAGCGTGATCAATGTAAAGGGACCAAAGCTCCAAAGAGATTGATGTTCCTCTGGCCACTGCTGCCAATATTATTAAGACGTTTATGGGCCATTAAACTCTAGCTCACATCTCTGGATGTGGTTGCAAGAAACGAAAATTGGCCTGAGATTGAACAGAAAGATTGCTCAAATGGTCTAGTAGCAACCAAGAAAAACCTCAATGATCCAATGACCCAACTTGATCTTCAAGTTTATGGTAAAATAGTTCCAAGTAGCGCAGTCCATCGCTCTTTTAATTAAGACGCAGAAAGACTGCACTTTTAAGAGGAACGCACAACAAAAAGTCAAAATTACACTTTGCTTAAATTCAGGTTGACAAGCCACAGTTTTTCCTGTGAGAATATGCTTTGGATACATGATACAAAATTAGAGCTTTTTGGTAAATCACATAAATCCTTTATTTATAGAAGAAAAATTAAGCCTTCAGTTAAAAGAACATCATGCAGAGAGGGGGCTCAGTGATGTTTTGGGGTTGTTTTGCTGCCTCAGAGACTGGGTACCTTGAATCTGTGCAGGAAAGAAAACTATCAAGGAGAGAAACACACAGCCCAGTGTTTGAAAGTGTGTCTGTGTTACAGGTCATAGGGTTTCCAGCAGGATAACCCTAACCCCAAACACATCAAAAAACATTCAAGAATGGATGAGTAGAAAAAAAACTGCTACAAGAATCCCATTGAACATCTGTGGAAAGAACAGCAGTTTGCTAAAGAAGAGTGGGCCAAACTGCCAGTGTAGAAATTCAGAGTTACAGAGAGTAACTAGATTGGGGTTATTACCTCCAGATGCTGTGCTACAAAATATTAATACAAGGGTATCAATATTTTTGGTTGCTCTATTTCCATGTGTTTTATTATTCTAAAATAAAGTGTTGATTTGTAAATCAAAAGTTTCAGTTATATTCAGTATGAAATAAAGAATGATAACATTTTAAAGGGGAAGGGTACCAATATTTTCCATATTTCTTGGGGATATGCTTCTCAAACAAACCTGGACATATCTGAATGATTAGCCATCACAGGAGGCGAGTCACATGTTATTAATATAGGTGGTTGTACAACCTTGAATGCTACACAAATAATGTTACAGGAACAGATGTGTTGATAGATTGTTGATGCCATCTCACAAGGGTAGGGAGTGGGGGTTTCCATGGCAACACAAGTGCTCTGCAGGATTCATGCTCTGCTAAATCATCACAGAGCTTTATTTCAGTCCAAGCAAGATAATCTGTAAGTCCTCATTAGTTCACCCAGATCAGGATCACATACCGTAGATCACTGAGAGTCACACTAACAGTCGACCAATAAATTTGTCACTTGTTCTTAGTAAGTAAAAATTATACAAGTTTACACAACTGATGATTGATTGAAAGAAATTGATCGTTAGATTATATATTTGTTCAAAAATATATTCTTCATATTTATTACAATTAAATGCTTTTTCTGCATTTCTTCTGCTGCTCTCAGATGAGATACATACTTAAATACAGAGGCAGACATCATTCAACAGCTCTGCACTCACTTCCCGTCAATTCAAGATCATTTTATTTGACAATATGGAAAACATAGCCCATTTAATGAAGCACAGGTAGATATCTGGAAATGTGCATCACATGAAAATAATGTATTCATTTCCAAAAATGATGTTCCCTTCCTTACCTTCAACTTACAACCAGCACCAATATGCATCTCTGTTGCCTCCACAGCTGGACATACAGTCCTTCTTACAGCAGTATGGCAGCGTCACTCCAACCTCACCAACAAACTAATTACACACTGTCACTTTTTAGGGTTACAGGCTACACGTCCTATTGCACCAGTAACACTTTCCTTGACAATGGATTTTCTTAATTTCAAAAATAATGACTGCAACTGCACTTCCACAAAGTTTTTTTTTTTTTTTTTACAAAATGTAAATATCAACTTAGAAAGTTTAGGCAGAGGTGCATAATAGCTAAGATATTACATAAAATTCAGCAGCACCTCTTCTGTTGTTATTTATTTACACAAATGCAGAGAAAGTGTCATGCTATAGTGCAATGGTTCTCAAATTTTTTAAACCAAGTACCGCCTCCAAGTAAAAGACCAACAATAAAGTACAGTAGCATAGTAGGCCTAAGTATACATCAAAACAAGGCAGTTTTATTCCTAAGTATATTTAATATGTCGACCCCAGTAACTTTTTGCACATTTAGAACAGTAACAACGTCTTCAAATATAGGAAAATTTAAAAAATGTACTAATAATAATAATTCAATTAAATATATTGCACATAAAAGTTTGTGACCTCAAACTACATATGAGTTTTAAAATTTTGTTGATAGGCCAAGTAAAACCCGACTGACACTAAATGATTTACGTCGCACTTTTTCCTGCATGTTTTTGCTGAGTTTGCTGTAGGACTGGTGCACACCATCGTGCCATGAGTGAGTCATATTTGAAAGCTTGAGTTGATCTGACAGTCATAGAGATATACAGACACGCGTGCTTCTTGATTTACAGATAGATGCCTTCAGTGTTTTGTCACAACTGCTATATTTTTCTTCTTTTGACCTTCTCCATGTTTCTCAACCACCTCTCCTTCTCCACCATTACACATATTGACCATTTCCTGGCCAGAGATCAGGTTGCTACCTGATGCCTGATCCCCTCCTCCCTCCTCCAACTGACCTGGGAAAGACACATGCAAGCTCCCCCCCCCTGACTGACAAAAATGTTTCGTCCTTCAAGCTTTTTTTCGCACTCATTTAAATGTTTAATTACTGTATGTGGCAGAGTGTCAACTGTATCAGTCCAGCAAAATGAAGACACCGTCTTGTGTCCAGGTTAGAATTTGGCAGCTCCCTTCAACACGGCCAAGCCAATGAGGCCCGCTAGGCCAGCCAGACCAAGACCAAT
>JANJYP010253985.1:0-10977 GCA_024605115.1 Rastrelliger brachysoma | reverse complement strand
TGTGTGTGGGCGGTCAGATGCCCATGTGTGAGGAAATGTTTAAGAGATGATCTTGGGGGTTTTAACACAACCCTTTTTTATGGTAGCGACAGTAACGTAAAGCTATCTCTTCCGCCAGCATAGTGGTCCCTGCTGCCAAATTCTCAAAGGCTTCAGACCATATATCACCATCACAACTCTGCTTCATTTATTAAAACTAAAATATATCATTCCTTTAACACTTAACCCCTTGTACTTGAGAATCGTAGCCTCTGATGACTGTGCCCTTAAAGGTCTACTAACTATTGCTCATTTTTCATTTTCCAGAATGTATCAAATTAGTTCCTTTGTACTTGAAATGTATTATTTGCACATGTAGATTTCAGTACTGCCTGTAATTCTGATTTCCAACAAAGCATCAATGCTCAGATCAGCAATGTTTTGTAATGTTTTGTCAGAACAGTTGGAAACGCAAATCTCTTCAAATTCAGTATTCAGTAGCAGCTGTTGGCTTCTTGCCACCTGAGGAGCACTGAGAAATCCTCGTAGTTTAATGCAAGTGCATGACTGCTTCTGTGTTTGAACAGAGGGCGGTAGTCCGGAGTCTCGCATCCAAGCCATCCACTGCCTGGTCCACAAACTACCAGAGAAGAATCGACAAGTCCTCGGGCTGCTTATGAAGCATCTGGCCAAGTGAGTTTTCATAGTTCCTTGGTCATAGTTCATCCAATCTACACCCCCTCTCTCTCTCAGTTCTCTCTTTCTGCTCTTCCTGTCTGTCTCCTCATTCTCACTCCACAGGCTTTTTCTCTCTCTCTCTCCCTCACTCCCACTCTCTTCACTCCCCCTTCCCTGCTGTCACTCCATCTCTTCTCTGTCTACTCAGTGACTGTTGGGTAAGAAAATTGATGCCGCAAGCATCTTCATATTTTATGTGCATTTTCTTATGTCATTTTTGTGTATATTTAAACTTGTTGAAGGGAGTATTGTGTAGCCTACTCTACCTGTTCAACATGCTGTTCTGAAGCCCACTAGTGAGGTGGAATGAAACGGACCACTCAAATTAAGCCCTCTCTTGAGATTACTCTATACACCAGTGGATGGACCACTATTGTGCATCACTCCATTTGTGAGATTAGATAGGAAAAAAGATTTAAGAAATAATGTTAGCTAACATTACAAGGTTTTACCTCAGCAAGCTTTTTTATAAACTAAATATGAGCAAATTGAAGATAAGTAAATAATCCCTCTTCCCTGAGGCAGTGAAAGTCTGGTGGATCTTATTTCATAGAAACCCACTGCAGAATCAGGCTCTGGTAAAAAGGCAGCGCTATTGAAATTGAATTTGGATTATCCAGCGTGAAATTCTCCAGACTGGAGAGACTCGAATATTTTTCTGAAGTTGGCGTGTGTGCATGTCCTGCAGGGGAAGGAAGCAAAGCCAGAATTTCACACTTCTATCTGAAATGGTTTCAGAGATGTTATAAATGTGAGTTGTCACCAATGTTTTTGTCTTCAAAGGCATCCTTTGAAGCTATTTAAACTGTCTCTGTGCAGATGCACTGCATATCATCATATTTTGAGTGTGAAATCTCTTCACCTGTCTGTATAAGTATAACTTTTTCGTTAAAGGTTTTTTTTCCCAATTTTTTGACCTCCTAAGATAAAGTTTCCTCAGCTATCTCAAATTCTCTCATTTTGCTTATGTTACACTCAGTGTAGGAACTATGTAAGCATTGGTTAGGATTTGCAGCAGCTTACTGATGTTGGCAAATGTGTATGTTATGAAATGTGCCAAAATCTTATTTTTTTATCTTTTAAATGCAGTGGCTCANGATTTGCAGCAGCTTACTGATGTTGGCAAATGTGTATGTTATAAAATGTGCCAAAATCTTATTTTTTTATCTTTTAAATGCAGTGGCTCTATTGTGTATTTGCAGTTTTCACTGTCTCTGTGATGGGATTTATCAAAATACAGAGAAACAGTTCAGAGAAGGTTCAAAGTTGTTACATCTCACTAAAGCAGTTCAGTCATGGATTTTTATGATGCTCATTGTGAAATTATCTATTTTAGGAAGGAAGTGTACATACCAAATGCTTGCAGAAAACAAGGACCAGTGTTGTGTAATAATATAACATTATTACAGTTAGTGACATAAAATCTTAATCTTTAGGGAAAGGGTTTAGGGAATTTATCATGAGAGTTTCCTGAGAGAAGGAATGTTTTTCAGCCAAGCCTTTGACATTTGCCCCTATTTTTGCCTCATTGTTCATGTTTTTTTTTCTAATCTACCTACTGTCTAATTGCAATACATCACTCTACTCACATTTACAGGAGTGGTGCAATGTTTTCCTTAGTTCCTCTTTATTCTTTCTGTTTTCTGTCAAGGGTTTAGTATGTTGTTGTAAATGTAAATCAGCACATCAGCAATGAATGAATGAAGAATCAGAGGTAATTTTTAGTTAGCTGTTGTGGAACATGTATCATGTGAGTTGTTTTCTTCCTCAGTGTGGTGGCCCACAGTAAACAGAATCTGATGACTGTGGCTAACCTGGGCGTGGTATTTGGCCCCACATTAATGAGGCCACAGGAGGAGACTGTCGCTGCCATCATGGATCTTAAGTTCCAAAACATTGTTGTGGAGATCCTCATCGAACATCATGAAAAGGTAACACTCCAGACTGGGATTTACCAGACACACAGTGCAGTATCGACTGTGCAATCACCAACACACTTGAAAGTTTAGACTCTGAAAAGTGGAAATGTCTACTCACAGTATTCTTCCAGTTGAAGTCATTAGTGCTATGGTCATAGGAATACAGAAAAACAGTCTTTCTACTATATTATAAAATTCTGTCTCTTGTCTAATCTTTGCTCTACTGGTTGTACTTTTATGAGTCATTCTGTTGGACTAATGCTGAAATTCTGCTATTTTGCTTTTGTCACTTCATGTATAATTGTGTCCACCTGCAATGCAGAACTATTTACTAAACACTCTGCACACTAGGCAACATTGAGTACAATGATAGCACCAAATGAAATCTGAATCAGGTGACATGACATGAATAAACAGCACATGGCAGCTTTGTGTTTACCAACCTGGGTGGCGTGTAATTACTTGATACTGAAGGACAATAAATCTGCAAGCAAAGCACAAGAGCTAATGTTTTAAGTCCTGGTTTTTCTGTGCTGAGCGCTTTCTCACTATTGTTTTGAAGTTTTGTATTTTGCTCTTAAGTTTCTCTTTGGCAGTTTCTGTTGGCAGAGGAGTGCACATACTGTACTCTACCTGACACCACAATTTCATCTGAGCAGAGTCTCAATTAAGCTGGATGTGATGCTCTACTCTGTAGGTCTTGTTTGTTATGTCAGTGTGGACTTGTGTATATTCAAATTTCATAATGATAATGATATAATATCAGATGATAATATATATTGTATCAATGCTCTAGTAATGAAAATACATCATATTAAATATTTAGTTGTTTATGGTCTGGGAAGTATGTATTTTGTTATAAATGCTTGCTCTAAAAATGCATGAATTAAATTGTTAGCGAACTTACAACCTTGACAGTATATCCTTCACCCATTTATTAAAGTACAAATGAATTAGATGGCAATCCTAAATTCTAAATTAAAATGTGTCCAATAGGGGGAGCCCCAAGTGCCCCTACTAGGATTAAATACAATGCATTACCCTTATTTTCAGTAGGTTGGTTATGTTGTAGATTATTCTGTACATTTTGATTATATCTAGAAAGTCCTTTTCCTGCCTAAAACATTTTTTGGTCAGGAGTTGTTTCATAAACTGCAGATCATGGGATCATGTAATCTTTCTAGAATGTCATTAATCGGTGTCAATCCTCAAAGGGGGATAATTCTCTGTGTCAAAAGAGAAAAAGGTTTGAGATTAGTTTTCTAATCTGTTTGGAGCAGCACTGCACTCTGTGTAGAATCAGATGAAACCAGGAGCTTTTAGTGGTGTTTTTTTAAAATTTATTATTATTATTTTTTTCCACCCAGCTTCATTAAATGGGAAATGTTGTGTTTTGTGAATAATATCTCCACTGAGCTCACAAATCTAAAATGGGTTGTGAAAGAATAAAGAGGCCTGGTGAAAACCAACAGGGTATACAAATGTGCTAAAGCAACAGCAGCAGCATAGTGTATATTTCTACTCTCTGAGACTACCCATAGGCATCCAACACCATCCAGGTGATAAAGGATGTAGTGTTAGAATGCAGCAAGAGCATTTTGGAAAGTACAGCGTGTTAGAGCTGGGGAAAAGTTGAACAGACAGACAGACAGGCATTAACTTTCCTCACAGCTGAGTCCCACTCCAGACTGTTGATACCCCTAGATACCGACAGTAGACTCTGTTTTACATTCACCTCCATCTGCAGAGAGAGGCGAGAGGGAGAGAGAGGCAGCAGAAACTCTCAGCCGTATCAGATTTCTCATTTTTTTTCTATCTGCCTTGCTCCTACAAACTTTCTCTCTCATGCTCCCTCCTCTGCGTCTGCCTCTCCCGTTCACACTCGGTCTCACTTTCTCTGCCACTTTCTCTCTCTCCTCCCTTCTCTACCTCCCTCCTCTCCTTGTCTGTGATCCTTTCTGGGGCTCTGCTGAGACTTCCTCTCCTCTGCAGCCCTATTCTCTTTTAACTCCACATCTAAAGTTTATATGTAAACACGGCCCGGCGTAAACAGGCTGCACCAGTTGGCCAGCCCTCTTCGAGTCCAAACCCTATTTATTTTACTCTCCACTCTTTCAGAGAGTGGGTCAATTTCTCTGTGGAGAAATGTCACCTTAACTTAGACCCACATTTCTGGACGGGATGCGATTTCTTTACATGTGGAGCTGCTCTTGTTTATTTTGGCACAAACAAAATCTTTTCACATGCAGTTTTGGGGTTCAATCAATGAGCTGCTCAGCTTTCCCTAGGAGCACATGCTGTGGCTGCAAATGGCCTTTTCCATTCATCTTCCACTATATAAAGCCTGCAAGTTTTAAAACCTGTTCACTAAGTGAGGTCAGATGAGGACATGCTGCTGCTCAATACTCTTGGAGTATCTGCACTGTGCTTTTAGTCTTGGTAGAGACTTACTTGCATTGTGTATTCAGATCTTTGCAGATGCTCCTGTGTCATGCCCTCTTTCACCTGCTGCCCCAGTATTCTCTGCTCCCACAAGGCAGTCCAAGAAGCTGAGTCGACAGATCCGGCCTCTGGCTGTCTACAATCCACAATCTCTGGATATTCAGACTGGTAAGAGATCTATACATGTACCTGTCTATTTTCATGACTATTATCAGGCAGGTTAGGCAAAAGGTCAGCACAGCAATTAGTTTACACAGAATTCTATTGATTAGAGAGGATTTAACTATCTCTGTTATTTTATAGTTGTATACTGTGTATACATTTAAAATACTCTTAGTTGTTAGATTTCTGTGTGCTGTAGTGGGTCATACCTCCTTATTTCCTCCCTTATATGTTAAAGTTCATCATTTGTGCATGCTATCTGATAATTGATACACCTGTGCACAAACCAGTTATTTGTCATCTTGAATTAACTAGTGTGTGCAAGTCGACAATCTGTTACTCCATAAAAGATGTTCCAGACCTGTCATCCTCATATTTCTTTTAAACTTAATGTATATTAGCCTGATAATCAGCAGAAATTACAATTTTGTTTCCCTTTTTTCTTTCAGTCTGATGTGTTTATGTTAGGGTGTTATTTTGTTCTGTTTTGTCCCCACCAATCAGTAGCGAGTCATGTCTCGTTCCTGCCAATGATACAAAAACTGCAATGTAAATTTCTAGAAACAGTCAACAGTACCTTTTATTAAAACTGAACAAATATCTCAAGAGTTGTGATTCTGTAGATCCTGTACAACACTGTCAGTGCAACCAAGTTTGTTGCTAATTTTCATGGATATATTTAGGAAGCTAGTTTGCTAAGAAGGAAGCTGACATTATGGCTCTATTTTATTCTCGTTTACAAACACTGGTTGAAATGGTTGTGTGTAGGCCCAATACGAGACTTAATTAATCACTGAACAAATTGGATATGTGGGCAATGACTCACTCTAAAACCAACCCAAGACTCTAATGAATGTATAAAACTGAATCTGTTTGTTTAGATTGTCCATGACCATGACAACTTTCTGTAGTTATTTTGCACAGTGTGCAATGCTGTCTGCCATAGTGATTTTTGTGATAACCAGGAGGGAAGAGGCACCAAATTTCATCCCACACAGTGTGTATGGCACAATTTAAGTTAAATTTAGGTGAATTTATGTACGTGTTGTTAATTTTAGAGCACAAGTGATATACTTCAATGCAAAATTATAATAATATTTACTCATGATGCCTGCAGGGCTCTGAATTCATTCATTCATTCACTCACTCACGTATGTTTGACTGAGTAACCACTAGGAATCATGGCTGTATCTACAGGCAGACTGAACTCAGTCAACTCCTCTCTGTAATACTGTGAAGCGATTTGCATCTACGTCTTGTTTACTTAAAAATGATTCAAGTGCGCTTAAGTTTCTTCTGAAGTTAAATGATATGGGGAGCGATTACAGAGGCCCCTCTGCTGGTCCACAGGTGAGGCTGATCACCTGACATTGTGAACGCAACAAACTTCAATCTTCAACCCCAGAGATATCTGATTTGGGCCCACTCAAATCCCTTCCCCTCCATGATACAGTACCAAAGGAGCCTAAATCTGCTTACCAGATAGACTCTCTTTGCCTCCCTCATGCCAGCTTTTACCATGGAGTATTTTAATATCAGGGATGAAAGGCGTAATCCATTTTAACCTTTGTGTCTTTTATATGGGCCCTAGATAATGGATTTAAAGTAAATTGTATCTGCATTCACAGGGTAAAAGCGAATTTAAGGATGATGAAGTGAGAAAGAGAAGAGCGTTAATGTATGCATGTGACTCCTCCTGTGAGTGAGTCTACGTGTGATGCTGCATGTGTCTGATATCTCTCTAGACATGACTGCATACCATGTAGTGCTTTAATGCACAATATTTGTGTCAGGAGGCTTCTAGCAGGTACACTGTGGAGACAAATTATACCTCTTAGGATTATTACATCTACATTATTGTAGACTTGACACTGGACTGATTCAATCTTTAAATGTGCTGAAAGCTTGCTAAATATTTATATTTTTTTCCCAAATTTGACAAAGTTTTAATGTAGAGAATTGTGCTTTTTTTCCACAGCTCTGCAATTTAGAGAAATATATTATTCACGGTCTTCACTGAGTTACAGTCCACTGCAGCTCACCTGCAGAGCAGCCACCTCATGCTCAACTACTGTAACAGCTCAAGTATCATGTTTTATCTCTGACCCAAAATTTGACAGCTTTGTTAATTATTTCTGATGAGGAAAAACAACAGATTTCCACACAGTCCCAAGAAATGGAAAAGCAAAAATCATACAATAAAATATTAGCCCACCATAAAGCTTTTTTGCTGTCTGTATCACACTGGATAATTACAATTTCACTATTTTTTTTTTTTTTTTTTTTTACAGGTAATTACCTCATTTCAATTTTTAGTTTGCCATGCTGTTATCATGCATAGCTCTGTGGGATTGTGACATGCACTGTTTTGACTAACAAAATGATGATTCGAATCATCAAAGTTTAGGTGGCTGCCCTAAATGTAACATAATGTGACATACATTATAATTTTACTTTGTGAAATGATCATTACAGGACACCAATCGGCCAGTCCACCCACTCACACAGGTGATCTCGCCTATTTTCTCTGATTTCACTTTTCAAGACTGTGTGGGTGGACCGTTTGATTGACATCTTGCTCACTATCCTGTTGTACCTGTCAGGATAAGAAAAAGGACATATTTTTCCTTCTTACTGGTGCATTGAGTTTGGTGACTCCACATAATAGACTATTCTCCCAGCAGACATTCTGACTTGTCAAAGCAGGAAAAGTACAGCTGTAAATAATAATATGGATAATGGCTCCATTCCACTAACTGTCCTCGGTAAGCCATGTCAGTAACTGAACATGCACAATACCTCAACCTAATGGGCTTATCTAAATGGTATACAGGCATCATTAATGTTATTCATTCCACCTGTGCTTTTCCTGCCTTGACAAATCAAAACACTTGCAGTAAATAGGTTCTGTTCCCATCATAACTCCACCCACCTCCAACCTGAGCTCAGGTGTGTGTGTGTGTGTGTGTGTGTGTGTGTGTGTGTGTGTGTGTATAATTTCATAACAAGCAGGTAAAATTCTCAGGTAAAAGTATACATTATAAACAAACTGTACAGTACATTACAGTACAGGGCTGAGTGCATGATCAATATAGAATGTATGAATATTATAATTATGTTCGGTATTGGTTATAATCTCCCCACAAAGTCAGTTAAATATTTAAATCTCAACTGAATTCTGCCTTGGCTTAAGTGCACTAATATTTGTTTTTTAAGGGGAAAAGAGAAGAAATGGTTCACACAAACAACTTTTATAACCTTAACACTTCCTTTCGCGGATCTCTCAAGTCCCAAAAGTAGGTTCTTTACTTGACAGTAAAATTGAAATAAAAGAGTTCGGATCTCCCTGGTGCTTCTTAGGTTCCTGTCTATGACTGCAGAGGTGTATTATTATGAACAATACAAACTTGAATGTAAGTTTCACCTGTTTTGACAGCAGCTTGATTTATAAAGTCCCCTGCTGGTGCAACATTGCCTCGCTTATTGATAAATAATTCAGCTGTTTCATCAGGCAACGAGATACAGTCTGTTAGCAAGAATAGGCTGAATGTTTTACAGAAGAATACATTTAATGAAAAGATGTATTAATTAAGCAAACATTGGTTGTTTTGTTTTTTTCATGTCAGCAGCAGGAGATTCTTCCAGCCTAGCTACAGATGAGACATCAATGGGCAGCAATGAGTCTGTATCATCCCAATCATCATCAGCCTCTGCGTCTGAGACAGCTCCAGAGAAGAGTGACCATGTTCCACTAGCCACCAGTCTCAGCTCAGGCAGCAACTCCGGGTGAGCAGTTCACTTTGCTTAAGTCCTGTGTGCCTCTCAAAATGCAGGCACTGACTGTGAAGCAAGTAGATTCACAGTAAATAGCCTTAAATGAGAAATGCAGTCCACATGGTTTAGAGTCAAATGTAGACTGCACTGCACGGAGTTCAAGTAGAATTGGAGGAATTGAAGTTTTGGAATTTAATGTTTTGAATATTTCAGTGTTTTGGACAGCAGACTTAAATGATCCTGTATCGGAATGCAGCACACTGCAATAAGAATATAAAATGGTCCCTCTAAAGCCTTGTACATTTTGAGTGATGTTCATTTCCTTCTTCCACAGGAAATCTGAAATGTATCCAAACACTTGTCTTTGTCGTAGGTTCAGCTGTTTGAATTCATTTTTCCTTTTATATAGCATCTTGGAGAGCAGTTACACTTTACTGCATTGGTTCATTGCAGAACAGTTCCTTCTTTCCCACTCCGGTGGAAATCATTTTTTAAAATACAGTGGGGTCCAAAAGTATGAGACCACTTGAATGGGAGAATCCATATAAAGAGGATCTCATCTCTTTATGTGTGAATCATCTCCTGTGGCCTGTGATGGGTGTCTGATAATTTAGTGCACAGAATGTTAAAATTTATTACAGTTAGTCAAAAAAGAAACAACATATTAATCAGTAGTCTAATTATCTTTAGTGTCAGCAGTAACATGATGCTATTAATTAAGTGTCACTAACTGTTTTTACATCCTCTGTCTCTTACGTGAGTACTACAAGCAAGCATGCTTCAGTAGTTTAATGCTTTGCGGTGCTTCTCTCCCACTTCTCCTTTCTGTCCTCACTCTCTCAAAGTCCTTGGTCCTTTTTGTTGTTTCCAGCCCATGACTTGTCTTGAATGCTGATGTGAGAGATGAATTATTGGGTTATGCTGCAGATGTTAGACTCTGCTGTGTCATGTCTACAGATTCACCTTGAAATAGACTTTTTGCCTCATTCACTGTCCACTTCTCCTTCTCCATCAGCTGAAAAGAGCTGTAAAATAAAAACAAATCCACCTTTACAACATGACAGAGGACAATGTGATTCCTTTCTTACTTTGACCCCTGTGGGTGCCTGCCTGCCTGTGTGTGTAGGCATATTTGTATCTGGCTTTCTATCTAAGTTGCAGGATTAGATAGACAAGGTTCTATATTACTTATGTAACCAACTCCTTTTTTTTTTCCCTGCGGGTATTTTTTTTCTGTGCTTTCCCACATATGTGGCATCATGTTGGAGGACGGAAGGAGCAACCAGGAGGAGGTCGTAAATCTCAGCTCTTATTTGTTTGGGAGACAGGTGGCCGTGCGTTGGCCGTGTAAATCGTATTGACATTGGGGAGATATTCATCTTGTTTACCCTTATAGCTGCAGCCGCTGTCCCTTTATGAAGACTTGCACCATATGTCACAGGGTGTCGCCCTGGCTTTGTTCACTCATAAATCTTAGCATGTGAGATGGTTGAGACCTGTTAGCACAGCACCTCTCTGGCCTGGAACCCAGGGATTCGGCTTCAGTCCTAGCCAAAAAGAGCAATAGGGATGGCAATTGCTAGATTACCTCCAGCTACTCCGAGAAATGTCTTATCTGCACTCTTGTGTGCTCAAATTTGCACCTGGAAAGCAGCATATTTTAGTCAGTTTCCTGCTGCCATAAAATCTGCCTGGTCATACACAAATACGCCGTGACTCACTATATCATGCAATAACTCTTTGTGGAATGTGGCGTGATTTATCATCTCCGTCATCTTCGATGTCTCGCCTCATTTCTCCTCTTCTCCCCAAATTCATTCACAGCTTCTCCTAGTGGCAGTTGCCCCACGTCCTGCCAAATGAGGTTACATTTTTTGGCCTACTTTCCTTCCTCTCTCCTGCCCTACCTCCAGCCTCTCACTGGCAGACAGCTGTGGATCATAAAATGGTGGATCAGGGCTTA
>JANJYP010253953.1:0-12625 GCA_024605115.1 Rastrelliger brachysoma | reverse complement strand
ATAACGACGTTCTTCTTGGTCTGGGTGGTGCTGCTGTAGCCGCTGCCGCTGCTGAAACCGCCGGAGCCGCTGCCGTATCCGCTTCCGTATCCGCCGCTGTATCCGCCGCCGTAACTGCTAGAGTAGCCGCTTGAATAGCTGCTCTGGGCAGCTGGGAAACCACCGTAGCTTGCTGTCGAGAGAGGAGGAAGGGGTTAAAAGAGTTAGAGAGCGTTTGATACAAAACCAAACGATGACTGCTGCCAAGATTGAGACAAATATGATTAAGGAAGATGTCAAAGAGGACTTACTGCTCTGTTGGGAAATGTTGATAGCCTTGATGCCGTTGGCCAGTCTGTCCTCCTCTCCCTCCAGGAGTTTCCTGTATGTGGCGATCTCAATGTCCAGAGCCAGCTTGACGTTCATCAGGTCCTGGTATTCTCTGATTTGGCGGGCCATGTCCTGTTTAGCTCTCTGCAGGGCATCTTCCAGTTCCTTGATGCGTAATTTGGCGTCCTTCACTGCCAGCTCACCGCGCTCCTCAGCCTCAGCGATCTGGGCCTCCAGGTTGGCACGCTGAAGGGGAATTGATAAAAAGTTAAGCTTTGTCCCACTCTCCCAATTGTCAAATGACTTGAAGATGATAAAATTCTAGATATTTTACAGTGCCTGGAATATTTTTTGTCCGCATACCTGTCCCTTGACGGCATCGATCTCTGATGTCAGTCTCTGGATCATGCGGTTGAGGTCTGAAATCTCTGTTCTGGTAGCTCTCAGGTCATCTCCGTATCTGCTAGCGGATGTCTGCATCTCTTCATACTAAATAAACATAAGCAAGACAACAGATTACAAACTTGATATTTAACCTTTTAAATGTTGTAGGAAGATGTAAGACTAGAGCACAAATGGCAGAAAGATGGAAGATAAAAAAAGAGTTAGTCATTACCTTGGTCTTGTACCATGTCTCTGCCTCGGCACGGGTACGGTTGGCGATGTCCTCGTACTGAGCCTTCACTTCAGCAACGATGGCGTCCATGTCCAAGTTGCGGCTGTTGTCCATCTCAACAATAACTGAAGTGTCCTTGATCTGGCTCTGGAGTTCACGCAGTTCCTGAAAATGAACAAACAAGAAAAGGAGAGAGATGAATACATCCCCACCTCACTAAGGAATCTCATGCAGCTATTGTACTTTCAAGATCTTCAACAGATGTTGAGAGAAAGAAAAAAAAAAAAAAAACGGGGAATCTATCAAATTGACATTGGAAGCCTGCCATGACCCACGTGCTTACAAATCATCTTGTTGAAAGCAGATCTGATAACTAAGTGTTTATAAAAGATGTTGAAGCAAGAAACAAATTGAATCATGTCAGTTTTGTTCTTTACCTCCTCATAGATCGACCTGAGGAAGTTGATCTCATCTGTCAGACTCTCCAGCTTGGCCTCCAGCTCAACCTTGTTCATGTAAGCCTCATCAACATCCTGGAAGCAACCAAAAGTATTTATAAGAACCGAACATCACAAACAACAGATCAATACGCTAGTCTTCGATCCTGTTTACATCTCGGGATAGCTGTGTTAGTATTATACAGTACTGCTGAAGAAAGAAATGCTGAGTCATGCTAACCTTCTTGATGAGGACAAAGTCGTTCTCACACTCTGTACGCTTGTTGATCTCATCTTCATACCTACAGAGGAAACAAAAAAGGAGATTTAATTGTTGGTTAGATTGAATGAAGGGAGATTCTTTGGATGCTCTTTTGGTTTTGAAAGTATATACACTAATGTAACACTAGGAGGTGCAAGTAATCTACCCCTGACTCCTGAAATCCACTAGGACATTTCCCTCATAATGTCTGTTGACTCACGGCCAAGGGGTGAGACTGACATGTCTGCTTATAGGTGACAAACTAGTATACCTGTTGGTATTGGTGGATACATATGTATGTCAGCATGTATGCATATGTGCTGGGGTCCTCTGGTGTAAAGCTATAGATTGCTTTGCTGATAGCCAACATGCTCAAGTTTAAGAAGTTGTACCTAAATTCATATGCAATGTACTGAAATGGGTGTTGGAAACATGCTTCCTTAGTGTTGTAATTCCCTCGGTAACCATGACGCAAAACAACAGACAGATGTAGGGAGTTGTCCACAGGAAAGAAAATCTCTGCACTGCATTGCTCATTTTGAAACTGCTTCTTTTTTTTTTAATGGGAATTTTTTAGGAATTTTATAAATCGTCCCCCTGAGGAATATCTTAGATAAACAACGATAACCCTTTTATTCTCCGTTCTGCACTCACTTGTTCTTAAAGTCCTCCACCAGGCCCTGCATGTTGTGTAGATCGGCCTCCAGCTTCATCTTGTCATTGCCCAGGCTGTCCAGCTGTCTGCGCAGGTTGGCGATGTAGGCTTCGAACATGGCGTCGATGTTGGAACGGGTGGTGGTCTGTCCTTGCAGAAGATTCCATTTGGTCTCCAGCATTTTGTTCTGCTGCTCCAAAAAGCGGACCTGGTGTACGGAAAAAAAAAAAAGAGAGACACAGAAAGGTTTTAGGGTAAGGATTTATAGCGAGGAATGAAACAAGTAGTCCCATATTAAGAATAATCGACTTACATTCTTGTTTAATGACACACATTATGAAGATTTATTCCTTATCAGTTGTGAGGGACTAGGAATTGCCTTTTAAAAAGCATCATGTCAATGAAAGCTGCTCTGCTGTGACATAATATGACTGGCTCTTGGTTAACATCCTAACAATCAATCATGCCTCCCATTCAAACCTCGTCTGTTCTTATCTATCTTTGGAGCTTTGCAGACTGTGTTTCCAGGCCAGCTGTACTTTTCCAAAGGAAGGCCTGACGTGTGTGCATCCTGACAGGAGGTAGAAACAAGAGGAGGTTGGAAAAAAAAAAAAAAGGCCTGCGATGGAGGAATAGGGCTAGTTAACCCCTCTCTATCTCTCTTGCATGTCTTCCTGTTTTTGTATTAGCAAGGTACAACTGCTGGAATATGTGGAGTAAAGGGGGGAAGGGCTGGTGGGTAGGTGGGTGGGTGGGTGGGTGTGTGAAGGTGATGTTCATCCATAGGCAGATGCGGAAAAGCAAATATTGAATTGTAATAAAGGTTTGATGAGGGAAGTGAAAGTAACAAGAGAGAGAGAGAAAGTAGAGACCATTTATTACCTAAACGGAGTGGGAGGAAGATGACGAAATTAGGGAGGCTCGCACACTTGAACAGTAAAAGTGAGATAATGAAAACAGATATGCAGACCATGACTCCTTTTTTTTTTTACTCGCTGTTCTTTTTACAGTTGCCATCTCACTTAAAAACCTCTTATGGTCTTTATTTGAGCTGGGGTGACGACAGATAATAAAGCGCCTCTGAATGGACTGCCACCATGAGATAAAAGAGCTTTGTGAGAGGGTTTATCTGCTGCCTGTTCAAGTATGCAAAAATACTAAAAAAGGACATATGTTTTTTTATCTTCCTTTAATCATTGCACCGGAAGAAGGAGAGTTGATACGTAGCCAGAACATGAAACCAGCTGGTCTTTTAAAATATTAACCTACTGCTGAGGCCTTTTGAAGGGTAGTTAGCACAAATGCTAGACTTCAATGCTAATTTTTTTTTGAATGATTGGAATACAATACAGGCTCCTTTAAATGAATCAAGTTTGGTCAGTATGGGAACAATAGCACTCAGTACTGACTACATTTGTATTAAGGAGGGGTAGGGGGCCTACTGGGGCAGCAGAAAGAGCCACACCCCATCTAAGGGAGGGTCCATTCCCAAGGTAACTTGTATCACAAGCCTTGAGCTCTGCCCTGACACACCCTTTGGTTTTTCTCTCTCTCTTTCTCTCTCTCTCTCTCTCTCTCTCTCTCTTTGTCTTTCTCATTCTAACTCCCCCCTTTCTGCACGGCTGTTTTTCATCACTATAAAAGGACAGCTAGAGCCAAAAGAGAAAAGTTAAGTTTGAAGTGCAACGCATTATTATTATTAATTTTTTTCTGCTGTGTTTGTGGGAGCTGACAAAAGTAATGAGGGGAATAAATCAACTTTCTCTATGCATAGGGAAAAAGTGAGGAACATGTGGCAAACATATGGACCTCTATTAAATATTACATAACAATGTCAGCACTGATAAACTCAGCTTTTTTTTGGCAACACTAACTTGAGTTTTCCTCCATTTGAATGAGTTTGAACAGCACATGGACTTAGTCTTAAGTCAACCTGAATGGTGCACACATACACGTATACACACACACACACACATACAAACACACACACACACATATCTACCCTCTATTACAAGCTCTTACCTTGTCAATGAAGGAGGCAAAACGGTTGTTGAGGGTCTTGATCTGTTCCTTCTCCTGGGTGCGGACTGCTTGGATGGTGGGGTCAATCTCGAGGTTCAGGGGGGCCAGTAGACTCTTGTTCACAGTGACAGCGGTGATAGGGGCCTGAGCACCCATTCCCATGCCCATGCCAAAGCCCATACCCATGCCTACACCGCCACCCATGGATGAGCTCAGGCCATAGGCAGAGGAGCTGGTGATGCCAGCACCTCCTCCGTAGCCCCTGTTGGCTCCTCCATAGGAACTCTTGACACTGTAGCTCCTGCGGGAGGTGATACCGCCTGGTCCAGCATAGGAACTGCTGCTGAAGCTCCTTGGGGCAGAGCTTTTCACACTGTAAGAGGTGCTCCTGTAAGTGGACATTCTGAAATCTGGTGTAAGGCTCTCTTTTTTTTTTTGGGAAGGTCAGACCGACTGGCTCGGTTTTGGCAAGGCAGGCAGGCAGGCAGGCCAGCAGAGGGGTGAGACCAGAGTGGATAGGAGGAGAAGAAAGTACTGAGGAGTTTTAAGGGCTTGTTGCTGTGGGAGGGGACTGTGGTGAGCTGCCATTGGCTGCAGGTCCGGGTTAGAGACAGGAGGTAGGGCTGTAACACTACACTTCTATGACACATTGTCCAGTCATTGAAAGCCATTACCTGGTCTTTCTACAAGCTTCTCTGTGTTGTAAGAAAAAAGCTTGTCTTTAGAGAGGATTGTCAAGAGGTTATTTTTCTTGTCTTTTCCTGNTCTCTCTCTCTCTCTCTCTCTCTCTCTCTCTCTCTCTCTCTCTCTCTCTCTCTCTCCAGATAAGACTATTTAAACACACCACAGCTGACGCGATTTGTAAAACAGTTGTGTTGAATCTGCAGGTTTGTTCAACTTTTAAAAAATAATCATTAATATCTGGCATGATTGATGAAGGTGTGTTTAAAGGTTAGTAGTAAGGGGTGTGTGTGCATACAAGGGAGCTAATTGGAGCTGCTGATTACTGTATGTGTTGAAGCGTATTTAATGTGGTATGCATGGTGTAATGCGTGGGTGTTGAGTTGATTGCGGTACATTTGGCAACACATTTTGTTTTTGTTTTTTAAATTAACTCAATGAGCATTTCAGTTATCTTCTTGCCTCTTGAACAGGAACTTCAGATCCAGATCTACCAGATTCAGTATATCTAACTTCATATTTATTTAAGCACTATGGTACACACTTCCTCAGCTATTTTACATGTGAATATATAATACACACTTTGACATGATTAACTGCAAGTCATCATAAGAATAGTAATAACAAACTCTTTCCTACAAATCTTTTTGTTTTTTATTGTAGCCTCTAGCAATGCAGTTTGTCTTCATGAAGGAATAGTTTGACATTTTGGTAAATACTCTTGCTTTTTCTTGCCAAGAGTTAGATGAGAAGATTGATACCAACTGCAACTGCAGCCAGCAGTTGGTTAGCTTAGCTTAGCATAGTGGCTGAAAACACTGTCTAAAAGTTAAAAACACACACACACACCACCCACCAGAACCTCTAAAGGTAACTCAATAATGTGTTATAACACCTTAATTCAATCCATACAAAATGGTTTCTTGGGTGTGTGTCCAAAAAGAGTGTTTAAAGGGTTATACATGTGTGCAAAAGAAACTAGGTGCTACAAATCATACAGTAAATAATGAGCCTATTGCACAGCTGTAAGATGAGCATTGTTTTTCTTAATGATACAAATTAAACCTCAACAATATGTATCTTTATTTCAATTATCAAAATCTTAAAAAAAGCAGCACAAGATGTTACATCAGATGCACGCTACAAGAAGACAACACAAAGACATTTCATAGCAGTGTTAGCAGTTTTGGATGCTTTAGGGCTCAAAATTCCTCAGATGTTGCAGGCAACCTGTGCACAACCCCTTCAGCGTGCTGCTCCTGAGTATAATATACACATAACACACTCCACATGTCCTGCTCTGTTAAATCTGTAAAACCAGGTGAACTGCACTAGCCAGCTGGTTTTCGTTAGTCTTGAACGAAAGGCGAGGTAGGTTAACGCCGTTTCACTGAAGGCTTTTAAAAACAATGAACGCAGGTCTTTTTTTCTTTATGCTGATGTACACCTGGGTTTTTATGGGTTGTGTCGTATGTGTGCCTATATGACAGGCAACTATCTCTGCTAAGTGCTGATACTTCAAAATTCCTTTGCATAATTCATGACATATCTCCATTCCTAAGATGACTACTCACTGGGTAAACATTAGATGAGAATTCTTACAACACACTGATATCTTCACTTTTTTTCCCAACCATGCTACACTATGAAACCATAGTAACCATCGACTGTCTTTCCACCAATACCTACCCTGCGTTCCTCTCCTCCCACCACCATTCCTTACTCCACTTCCTCACCACGATGAGTCATAAGTGCTGGCTTAGCCAATCCAACCCCTTCCACCATACCCTCTCTCCTCCATTTTCTCTTAACCGTCTTCCTTCCCTCTGCTGGCTCTTGGCCTCGTCGTCGTCATGGAAACGTACCGAAATAAAATAGATGACCGTCGTCCCTCAGCCAAAATGGATGCCAACCCAAAAGCGGGAACATTTGTGATTGGCAAAGCGCAGAAGGACTGGATGAGTCATCCGTAAAGGAGAATGTGTGGCAATATTAATATGAAAAATATGAAATGATACTAAAAATAAATGGTGCCAAAGGGGAATTCCTGCTAAGCTTTGTGAAATTCACATGACTTTGGTGAAAATCGCAGAGATCATATATTATCACCAGGTTTTGAATCATGTGGGTTGTTGATTTAAAACCACAGACACAGGAACAGATCTTTCTCAGAGCGCTTAATTGAATTTGAGTAATTCCACCATGAATTATGGAACATGTTTTGGTTGTTCGCATGACTCTCATTTACAGTCTAACAAAGTTATGTTGATGTTTTTAGAATATACCACTTTTTCATCTGGTTTAAAAGAAGAAGGCGAGAAAACCCAATGCGTGACACCTGAAAAAAAAAGAAAGATAAGGAGCATTCTTGTCAACGTCGACTTGCTCGATTGACACATCTGTCAACATGCTGTTTACACTGGAGATAGATGTGCTTGCAATATCACAATCAGCAGTTTTAGGACTTTAAAGATATCAAAGCTTAATCCAGCTATCATTTAATGAAGTACAAGTAGCAGTGGTGAAACAAACTTCTGGTCGTATTTGTGCTGTATCTATGCAATAACAACAACATGCGTACCTGTGACGAGTGTACTATGATAAACCGGTGTCTGGAATGACTTTACAAGGGTAGTATTAGACTGTCATTCATTTCTTTCACCTTATGAAACAGCATTATCCTCAGGACCTGTCACATGCTCAAAGTGATATTCACCGCCTGTCATTGCAACATCGACAGCCAGCTCGATACAGTTTCTGCTTGCTAATCACAAGATGAGCAATCATCTGATGTTATTCCTCGTTTGACCGAGGCAGAGTGGCGACAAGAGGTGTTTTACAACAGGATAAATGAGTGTACACAACGATGGACCTTTACACTGTGCTTGTGTGTGTGTGTATATGTGTGTAACACTCTATAAACAGTAGACCTATTTCCCATTTAACTGTGCACAAAGCTGTCAGAAAGGTGTGTCCCAGTTTATCACAAGCTTCCTGATGTGTATGTGTGGGTGAGGGAGTAAGTGATGAGGGTGTGTTGCTTACTCCTTCTCACCCCTATGAACTAGCTGACCTTAATGGGTGGGCGTTGGACTGTGTGAAACATTAATCATTATAGAAGAATGAGTAAAATTTAAGGAGTTGCACGATCATTAAATTATGCTAAATGTGTCATTTTTTGTGAGGTTTGACGTGTCTCTCTTGACACTACTATCAGCAATCAAATTTATGAATGAATGTCTTTTTTTAATGACTATAGATTTATGTGATTTCCCAACACATCCTCATAATGTAATGAACACTTAGGTCAATTGTAGCTACACCCATAGGAGCAATTTATGGTGTGATAATGCTGTGCTAATGGTTTGATTGGCTTTAACTGCGTGTAAGGGAAAGCTCAGGGTTTGTGTTAAAATTGTCACTTGACTGGCTCGCTCGGTGGCGCAGTGGTTTGAGCGTATGCCATGTAGAGCAGTGCTCTTAAGCGGCAGACCCCGGTTCGAATCCCGGCCGGAGCGTCATTTCTCCGCATGCCTACCCCCCCTCTCTCTCCCATTTCCTGTCTACCAACTTTACAATAAAGGCGTCTGTGCCCAAAAAATCTTTAAAAAAAAAAAAAAAAAAAAAAAAAATTGTCACTTGACAGGGTTAAAGATCACTCGGTTAGAGTTGCGCAACCCTTGTTGCCATGGCAACAGCAAACACCACGACAATCAAAGTTACAGTTACCGACTCATGGTTGGAAACAGGCCACTTCCCAATTGACAAACGGAAGTGATTAGCAATCTTTATTAGTTAAGTCCACTTTTGGTAATCTACCTACCTACCTAGCCATTCAGTCAACCTAATACCTTCTAATATCGATATTTGCCACCCTACATTGACATCATCTCAACTGCTATTAGATGACACCAAACGTAACTACAGGTGTTTTTTTTGCCCGTTTTGACCCTTACTATCATTTTTCTTGTGATGACGGGTCGTTCAGTTAACAATAATCCGAGTTGTCCTTCAGCCCTTCCTGCCAGGATGCAGTACAATCAAAATGTACTCCGAACACCCCTTTGTGTTTTAATGCCCCATTGTGTTGCAATTGAACCTTTTAAACCATAGTGTAAGACGACCCTCCCTCTCAGACCTGTTTTACTTGACTCTCCTCTGGGACAGCAGGTACTTTGCGAATTTCTGGATGAATATTAGATTAGAGAACCTGTAGTAGCCAAACCAGAAACTGCTGCCTGAACTTATACTGGGACGTTTCTATTCTTGCACTCAACAGTGCCTAACACATCATTTTGATACAGCTTAATATGGTTTATACTTATTGAATTTCACATTCAAAGCATTTCCTTATAAAGGCATGTCTAGACACAATAAAAATGGGGATAACAGTCACGCTGAAGCAGTATTGTAAGGTAAAGAAATAAAAAAGGGGTTGGTGAATATCTATATCGGTGACATTGTAAATCATACTAGCAGTTTGTGCGATTCTTTATCTGTTAAGCTGTTTTAAAATGTTTTATGACCTGGTAAAAATGAAAAGTTGAATATGTGCTGTGATAATGGCTCTGCTAGAGAATAGTTTCACTTCAGAAACTGTCCTCCCTAGAAAAGCAACCAGTCATTTCTACAAATCCCACAAAACAGGATAGGCATAGTTGTCTACAGACCAAGACAATGGTTTTGTGCTTAAAGCTGCCCTAATCATACCTCAATGACATGGACCAACAATTTATTTTGTTTTTATAATTCAAAAGATTACAATCGATTTGCAAGGCACAAGTCCTGGGACCCAAGAGGTACCGGAGCACTGAGCAGTTTAACTGCTAATAAAATTTCTCACTGCTGACTAAACGTGCAAAATCATTTTGTGACAAACTGATGAAATATTCACTTTGGACTTCTTAAATAATGGCAAAATAATAGATGTCCTGTCCCACAACTTCATAAGCCAAGTATTATCACATAAATAGCTGATGTTTGATTCCTCAGCGAGAATAATACGATGCAGTGACACACACACACACACACTGGCAGACATCTACTCTCTCCCCTTCAGGGTAATATATTTATTAAAATAAACACTATTAAACCACATTAATCTTTGTTATCAGAGAATTATGGTTATTCAATTTGATTGCTCATTAAATGAACAAATCTGATCATGTTGTGCTTTGAACAGTATGTAAGTGAGTCTGTTTTGTTGTCATATGTCCTGGCTTTGGACCACAGCATTTTGGACATCCTTAGTATTATAAAACACTTTGTGGTCTGGATGCTGAAACGACACTCCCATGTGTATTCCCCGTTTTCAGTATGACACATACTGTAGCTTTGATTGAAAATAGAAGTGAGTAAACAGGCAGCTTCCATCCGTGTAATGTAATGGCAACAAACACAACATAGAATAATAATACAGCACTTTTCATTCATAGTGACACATACAATGAACATGAGATCATTGTTTGTCATCCAGTAGGTTACCCCAGTTTTACTACACACAGAGTAAAATTGATGATACACTGTGTATTATTATGAGATATATTTGAGATATACTGAGGATTGTGTTTTATATACAGTATGGGCCAATTTGAAATAATGTGCATTTTCATTTTGTTTCCTGAAAAGATATCACACTTAATAAATATTGTGGTAGCAGCACTAGCAGCAAGTTAATTTTTTAACTGCTCCACTGAACTACATTTCAGCTTCAGCCTAGCTCCCAGAACAGGTGCTGCAGTAGCTGGAGTTTATTCCCCAACAGTAAATCCTTCTGCAAGACAGACCAGAATCAGTCTCTATAACTAGGCTCTGACTATTATCTCAGGCATGCCGATCATTCCTGTCCAAGCACTAGATTGTACACGGAGTTCTGCTTTAACTCCCTCATAACTCTGTTGTTACCTACAATAATGCTCAGCCAGGTTATGACTACCACCTGTGGAAAACTGAAAAAAAGGGGTTGAATCAGGTTGCTGTTCTACAAAAAAAAAAAAAAAAAAATACAAGTTGATGGGAAGTCATTCCACTCAACCTCTCCTCCACTAATCCTATCAGTGCTGAACAAACATAAGGTATGTCTGGAGGGTGTTGACCAGATTTTTGTCCAAATATAACTAATGGATCTTTGTGAGCTTTAACATAAGGTGCGACCGTTAGCACGTCCAGCTAACTAGATCATTAGCCTCCGTATTACTTCTAATGCTAATAAAAAAATCCTCTTTTTTATGGGTTAAAGGTAACATTTAAAAAAGAATCCTTTCCTGATATCACATCCACTGTGAAGTATTTCACCACTGTGTAGGAGCTAGTCATAGATGCTCTCAGAGATTAGGCTATCGTTAACAGCTGTGTATTGGATTTAAGGAAGTTTAAGCCTTGGTCAGGTCAATGATTCACAACGAAGCAATGGCAGCAGTGTGAACTGGTCAATTGAAGAGTATCTGAGGCTAGGTCTAAAAAACCTACCAGTTTTCAAAGAACAGCATTAACTTTATAATTGTAGCTGAAAAGCATACTCCAATAAAATCAATCAGAATGTGTCCTGGGTATGTTCATTATAATATTTCTTGTCTCTCTCATTCATATTAAGCTAATGTTATGAGTTAAGTTAGCTAACATTAACTAATACAGCAAATCAGTAGTGGCATGTTCATGGATGATAATATAATATGGCTAGGCTATAGCAAACAATCCGAAATCCAGCTAATCTGTTTCAAACAATGTATCAACATATTAATAATGGGGCACTACAGTGTGCTGTTGCTATGGAAACTTTTATATTCACGATCAGACGTTAGGTATTCTTTTTCAAGGTGCATCCAGTGCAAGGCATAGGTTTTCTTGCAAACAGTATATATATTTATCCATAATTAAATGGTTAATAACATAATTTGTTTTAATAGGTGTCATTAACGAATATTTGCATATGATTTGGAACAATGTAATGTTAATACTTCATTATACTGTTTAAATTCTAAGAGATGTAGTGCCGAGTGGTTGTGTTGTGCTGGTGGTTGCTGCTCCTCGAGGCCTGGACAGAGTACTAAGGGCACGGGATATTAAAGTTAAAGCACACAAATATGAACAGCTAATGTTATTACCATTAATTGAAGGGTGGTGGTGTTGATGTCTCCATAGTGACAGGGGTACTGGGACTTTGTTGTGTAGCTTTTGGAGAAATTCACCCTCAGGTGCCACAGGAATCCCATCTCACTTGCTAAGTAATTCAATTTTAAAACCTCAGTGTAACTTTCTGTAGGCCTTTTCACCCCCTCGGACTAAAACAGCTTAGGAAAATCACAAGGGGAATAATTTTTGCACGTTGACGGTGACTACAGGATGACTTACCTACCAGCTATGCAGTGTTTTTTCTACTACAGCACCGCTTCTTGCCTGATATGTACAAGACCTTCAAAGCAGTTTGAAGGAATAAAATACAGCGTGGATTGAAAACAGCAGAAGGAAAAGAGCAAAAGGAAAACCAACATGTTCCATGGAAAAACCTGGTACTACTCAGCTCAGTGGACCTGCTCCCAGTTTACCAGTGCCCGCAAAAAAATTGGGTTCCTCATTTGATTTTTGCGTTGCTCTCTCATTTCCTGCTTTATAAAACAAAGACTGCATTTGTAGAGTGTGTTGGT
>JANJYP010253910.1:0-10926 GCA_024605115.1 Rastrelliger brachysoma | reverse complement strand
ACATCTCTCTTTGCGACCTGTGCAGGCCTTGAGGGTCTAAGCTCCATTGGTTGTAGTAACACCTCCCTGATTAGAACCAAATCTGACACTTCAGAGCTTGAGCTGCAAAGTGTGTCTAACACCTGAACCTGAACCTGAACCGTGTTCGTCTCAGCTGAGCAGTCCTGTCAAAATCTGGCTGGGTGAACTGAATCAGCCAAATGTTTAAAGGAGGGAGAAGCCCAAACGGAACATTACTGTCATTTTTAAACAATGTGAAATCAAAGTATTAATAGCTGTGTTCACTTAAATCACTAATATTTGTTCAGATATTTTTCATTTAGTCATTAATAATAGGAAATATGTTGTATGGCCTTGACTCACACAGTAGTTGTTGCTTCTCTTCTAATGTCTTATTCAGAGCAGTTAAAATAGTTAGTTAACCTTCAGTTGACCTTCAGTGGGTTACACCCCATGAAACAGTAATGGTAGCCAAGCCTTCAGTTATGAACGGCTGCTATTTCACAGTTTCAGCACTTTTTTTTGTCATTTTTAAACCTTAATTTGCTGAACTGAATGTCAGTGTTGAGAAGCTTTTTCTGCCTGCTGATAATACAGCCTCTGTCACTGTGACCTGGGAAAAAAAGTCTGCAGTTAGTGGGATTCTTTGTGCTCCCGTAAGACTCGTCTGTCTGTGAGGTAATGGGATCTCACACAACTGGATGAGGTTTGTTTTGTTGCCATGCAACAGATTGAACATTTCCACAATTTGAGCTGTTATGCATTGAAAACGTGGCACTGACCGCTGACCGATTTGCAATCCACTCCGTTTTTTCCTATGTAATTTATTCTGGATTTAATCCTCCTGGAAGGCTTCCTGTTTTAAGTCAGAGTTTAAGTGCACAAACATGTTGAACCTGGAGATGAGAGCTTAACTCATCCAGTGTTTCCGCTGCTGCACTGAAAGCTGTCAGTCACATCATTCACTTGGGCCTTCTGTAATGGGATGGGACCTGATTGGATTGGCTTTGCTCCCTGTGTAGCACACTGTCCAACTAAAGCTTAAGCTATAATGTCAACAGGTTGTTTGGACTTGGAGTTGTTTCTAAGAAACAGATGAGACAATGTTTATGATCCGACCCCCACCTGGTGGTACTAGCCAGCCATAAACCCAGCCTGTCGAGTGTGTTCGCATTTGTGAGAAAGTTCCACTCAAGGGGCAGAAACGTCATGACTCATTCTGAACTTTTCCATCTACTCAGCTTCACTCGAAGGCTCAAACCACTCCCAACAATCATCCTCCCAAGCTTTGATCTGTAGTAAGGAAGCAGTGGTGTTCACAGCAGCTGCAGCAATGACCTGCTGTCACTTCTGCTTCCTAATAGTCATAGGCGCTAACGTTTTTTTTTTTTTTTTTTAATGAAACGACAAAGCAAACAGCCAGGTAATTTTTAAAGCAATCAGTTTTTTTTAGTCAATAGTAACACCTGCTCTCCTAAATCTGGTCTCAAAGGGGAAGATAATGCACATAATAAAATTTTAATAAGTGTTTGGGTAGCATTTTAAAATTATATTTTCATACCAGGCATCAGTAAGGACTGAAAGGTTACCTCTCTCATTGTGTGTGTAATTTAATAGAAAAAGTAAAAGTAAAAATTCAGATTGAGCACAAGTTGCTATATAAATTGTAGACATACTGGAAAAACAGAACATATCGTGTGAACTGTCACTGAGGTCAAATATAGGTGATTCGTGCTAAATGCAACTAACAGTAAAAAACCACTAAAATGTGTTTTCAAGAATGTTGCTATGCTCAGTACGTGATCTTTCACATGTAGTTGTGAAATACTGAGTATTCAGTGTTTGATCTTTTAGCAGAAGTAACTCTTTTAGCTCAGCAGCTGCAATCAGAAGTAACAGAGTACATTAAATTACATTTGATGGATTAAAAAAGATATTTTAACAGCAAAATCACAAGTTGATTCATCCAGTGATTAATTCTTTAGTTTTGAGTCTTTAAATATGGTCATGAGGTGATTTTTGTCGAAGTGTGAAAGACTATACTTTTTTGTCTTGAGCAATTATAATTGCAACCTTGGATTTGAAAGTAGGCCTTTGGTATTTAATTGATATGTTATAGTTACCATAAGATAGGGCTGGGCAATTCACCGAAAATATATCAAAACCAGAAATTAAAGAATGGTTTATTTACTTTTCATATTTAAAACGTTAACAGATAAAATGACAAGAAAATAGAAGAGATACTAGATATTTTTCTACTGTTGTACTGTATACAGGGCAATATTTAAAATGATTTATTTACAAGAGATGGAAGTTGTTAATTTGTACTTTTTAGGTAACTTGCTTTTTACTTTAAAAATAAAATATGACCTAACAAGAGGTTTTCATTTCACGCAATGTATGCTTTTGATGGCATTGTTGAAATTAGTTCTAAATAATTATTCTGTATGTCATTATATTAAAATGAGTTAAGATATGCGCTTCTTAATTGGAAAAAATATGCCAGCTTTAATAGTTAAGCATTTTTAAAAAAAAAATAAAAATTAATCATAATCGAGGTAAAAGCTTCAATTAATTGTGATATTGATATAAAGTAATATTGCCCAGCCCTACCATATGGTCTAAATGTCTAAATAAAGCTTGTGTTTTCTTCAGGAAAAAAAGTCTTTAATGGAGCCAGTGGGGAGTGGAAAATTGTGATGCCCTTTCAAAGACAGTTTGGAACAAATCTTAAAATAGCTTGATAACTATATAAATGGGAGACTGTAGTTCACATGGCACAGAAAGATCATTCCCACAAGCTAACACACCCAATCTCCACTTGACAGCACATTCTTAATGCTGTATATAATAAAGGATTTACATTGAAATACTGTAATTAGCTAAGCTTCATTGTGTGAAAATAAATACCTGAGTCTTAAATCACTGACCTCTTAATTGCTGCATCACAACAAACAAGCGTGAACAGGGCTTAAACAACCATTTACTGCGTTTGCTTCAGCTGGAAGCCTCTGGTAAGCTCCAACACTTTTGTGGATGACAGCTGCTAAAATAGAGGGAAGGTTGTGGAAGTAAATGTTGCTGTGCCCAACTAATCAGAAACAGAGGACTGTTGGCAGGGAGGAACCACAGTGTGGAACATCTGAATAGCTTGTTATAGAGGATATTCCAATGGAAAGACACAGTTTAAAATGGCATGACTAATGATGAAAACATGCATGACTAAAGGAATCAAATGTAGAAATGCTTATGATGCATTGTTGGTAAATTTTCCCTTTGAGTTCTTGACACTGGATTCCCACATTCTTGGTTTTGTATTTGTACTACACTTTTGGGTTTTCTACTATCATTCCTACCCTGGTTTGATTTTTTTTGTTCTGCTGTTGTTTTCAGGTGAGCGTGCTGACCACCCTGGAGCGGCGATTTAACCTGCAAAGTGCTGATGTAGGGGTGATAGCCAGCAGTTTCGAGATAGGCAATCTGGCGCTGATTCTCTTTGTCAGCTACTTTGGGGCCAAAGCACATCGGCCACGTCTGATTGGCTGCGGGGGTATCGTCATGGCACTTGGCGCTCTTCTCTCAGCTCTCCCTGAGTTTCTAACAAATCAGTATGAAATAGGGGAAATGTGGAGGACTGATATGGGTCGGGATGTGTGTTCCAACACCAGCAGCATTGATGCCCAGAGCGCTGAGGACAAAGTGTGCGCCAACAAGGCCAACACCAACATGATGTACCTGCTGCTGATTGGAGCCCAGGTCTTGCTGGGGATCGGAGCCACGCCAGTGCAGCCTCTTGGAGTGTCCTATATTGATGATCATGTGAAGAAGAAAGACTCCTCACTCTATATAGGTGAGCAATATTCATAAGGTTGAACGAACAAAAATATTTAAAAATGCAGTTATGGAACAAAAAGATTGCCAAAAGCCACTGTTGACGGCTGAATACAGTGTCTGTTTAAGATAAGAGGTGTTCAAGGAAAAAGATGATTATCACACCGGATATTTAAAATCTATTTGTTGCATCACACTGATTTCCTTAGGCAACTAAAACTGGAATTGCAGAAACTAAACCATGAGTGTGTCTCATTGCCATCAGGTGGGATATTTGCATAATTTGAGTCAACACAGTATGTATTTACCTTCTGCTGCACACCAGCTCCACATACTCTAAGCACAGACCTGTCGATGTAAGTTGCCAGGTGAGCAGAACTCAAAGGTTTTTAATCTCCATTATGGCAGGTTTCAGTGGTGTGGAGCGGGTTAAATGTCTTTGCTTCGCTCAATCCTCTCAAAAGCAAGATGCTGCTGATGCGGCTCTTCAAGGTTTAAAGGTGCATTCAAAGTGCTTTCTGCGCAAAATTCTGAATGCGCATTAGCTGTTTAGGAATATGTATTTGCTATGATACATATTTTTTCTACTTTGGTGAATCAAAGGTAGCTTAAACTCTGCATAAAGTGCTGTGGAGGTTATACTGTAGCCTCTTCTGCAAATCTGTATCAAGTAATTCATTTTACAGGGAGCACCACCCAGTGAGATACGTGACTGTGAAATTATACCTATGTTTGGCCAGCAGTTGTTGAAATCAACATTTAGAGCGATATTTAGACATTTAGTGGTAAGACTGTGCACATTTCTGTATGCCAGAGCTTTCTGCTTTAAATTTGATGACATTAGGAGCAAAGTTACCTGGGAATCACAGCCACTAATCCATATAATAAAGTGTTTCCTTGTTTTGACGGGGACCTGCCTGTCATTTGTTGTCCATGCTGCCACATCAGCCTTTGATAGAGTAGATGAGATGTGTCTGTATAGTGTAAGCTGTTTGTTATCAGCATGGAGCAGAGACAATGAGAGTCTGAATGGAGGATGAGTTCAGGCTGGCACACACCCTTTACTGAAACATTCGCACAGCAACGAGCTGTGTTGCTGCCTTTTGTCACTCAAATACAGATGTGACCTGTGAACAAAGGCAGCTGTGTGCTCTGTTATCTCAAGCCTAAAGCAGATTTTCTTAATTGCCATTCGTTGTGTTTATTTGTTCTGAACATGAGCTGTTTTACAAAAAAAGGCACCTCGGGCTTTTTGTGAAACAATAAAGACCTTGAAAAAGTACCATAAAAAGCTTTGACATCTTGGCACCAACATGGTGGCTTGTTCACAGTTTACGGTGGGAAGTGGACTGGGAGTGATTGAAGTTTGGCAGGCATTTGGCTCTGTCCTCTTCTGATAAGCTTCAAGGAGAGTTGGAGGAAAAACAAGCGGTGAGCAGCGAAGAACAATGTGGTATTGAGTTGTGCTCAGCTGATCGGCCTAATCCTTCTGCTGCAGGCATGTCATGTGCCCAAGCTGCATGAATAGAGTAGATTGTCTAAATTCTGTGAGATTTCTTTTCACATACTCATAATGCATTTGGATTATTCATCAGTTTACATAAACAAAATCACATTCACATTGTTCGAGCGATACAAAGTTGTTTTTGAAACACTTTTTCATTGCCAAATATATTTGCTTTTTTACTATGTAGTTTTTACACATTTTCTGCAAGCTCAGCATGTGCTTTAGTTCCATCTTTTAATTTTGTTTATTCATGACAAACAAAACTGTGAATAAATCTCATATTATCATGTGGACATCATAAGATTGCCCGATTTAGCTCAAATGTAGCTTTGTTATGGGATTCTCAAGACATGAAAGAAAAAATGTTGTTTTGACTCTGCAGAGGTGTTTGGCATGGAATTTAGGAGTGGTTTGAAAGAGGAAAACACCTGTAGAATCTGAAAGAAGCGAGTCTCTTTAACAGCTGCAGACAGATGTGTAAAAACCTGTAAAGTAAAACTTCCCTTGCTATTATTTTGGTCTTTAACTCTCTCTCACTGCCAGAAGTGTGTGTCTAATGTACGTGCTGTTTGGCATATTCACTCTTCCACTGTGTAGAGTGTTGTGGCTTTTTCACTGGCTGAGAGATGGGAGATGAGGTTTGGAGCAGAGCACACACTTCACTGTAATTCTGTGCTTCACTTTGATTATATAATATGACATAATTTCAGCTTCAGCACAAGGTGGAAAACATCATGATTAGCCCTGATTCATGACACATGTGTGATTCAAGTTGCTTTGTTTCCCCCAACCACTACAATTGTTGCTAACTGCTGTTGTCGAAGCATATTTTCACCCCAGTGGCGTGTTATTGTTAAAATTACAGTCTGAGCTAAATAGCCAGGTGAAAAGACTTATACAGAGGCAGGTTGTACCTTGTCAGAATCTGGCTGTGCAAGGAGAGCAGAGCAGGGAGGCCTGGAGAAGAGCCATAATTACAGAGTGAGGCAGGAATGCCAACCAGCCAGCCATGAGGTGGGTCTGAGTGGGCCGGGACGTACATGCATACCACATAGGCCTGTGAAAAACAACTCCTCCAGAAGCTCTGGCTGCCTGCTTTTACTAGACATACTGCAGCAGACAAGGCTTACTGCTGTTTAAACAACAGTAAAGCATACTCAAGCAAAGTCTACAGTGACACTTTTTGGCTGCTCTTTGCTATCATTGTTAAGATTTCTTGTTGGGGGGGGGGGGTGCTTGTATTGTTAAATGCTACAAGTTCTTAAAAGGAAATACTTCTCAAGGAACCAGTTTGAATGCCTCCACTGTCAGACCGTAAAAGAACACTGCATATATTTGGGATCATATCTGGACGTAGGCACTTGTCTCTGGCCAAAGGAAATAAATATGATTGGACAGATTGCGTCAACAGGATCTCCATTCCCACTGCTCTATGACCTTTCACTATCCACTGCTAATTCTGGCTCATCCCACAGGACCCCGACTGCAAAAATATACTGTACAGGACAGAGTACAGAGGGCTTTGGAGCTGGCGTCATGTTGTACAGCACAGACTCCACCCAACTGCCTCTGCAGGTTTCAGAAGCTTTTAAACAGCCTGGGATTTCTTCATTAAACTGTAATGTACAGTGTGTGGTGCCTGGCGTATACACATGTGAGGGGACTAAAAAGGATGACATTAATTAATTCATCATTCATATCGTGACTTAAACCCCCAAAGATATGGACATATGGACATCGCTTGTTGCATAATAACTATAAGATATGTATGATCAGATTTAAAAGTGCTGATGGGGAAGAAACTTGAAGTGCAATTTCTCAAAAGTGCTTCTTCAGCTGGCAGAAGTCTTTCTGAAGCCGTTATAAAAAGTTTAGGGTCCAACTGAAATTACCTCCCTGAATTACATTTTGTGTACTCACTTTTGCTGAAAAAATGAGTTTACAGCCAGCAGCTCTCCAAGGCCATACTAATAAATAGTCATCCTTTAAGCTTAATGCTAAGGTCAGCATACTAACATTTTCACTTTTCACAATAGCAGTACTAATGCTGCATTCGAGACATCTCACTTGAGAGGGTATGGTGGAACAGCTCCTGCAGTTGGAGTGCTGACTGTGAAATCAATCAATCTTTATTTATAAAGCGCCAAATTACAACAACAGTCATCTCAAGGCACTTTACACATAGAACAGGTCTAGACCATACTCCTTAATTTAATTTTAAAGAGACCCAACATTCCCACATGAGCCAGCAAGTTTGAATGGTGTTGAATAGTGAATACATAGTAGTGAATGACACAGACTATCAGAAATGTAATGATTATTATACACGGTAGGCTATTGGGTATAATATTCTGGATAAACTGATAAAATATTATGGGTGACAACCTTATCAATCATCTATCCCCCTCCATTGAATTAATGTATAAAACTGGCTCTGCTGACATCGCTCTGCCAATTCCTCGCAGTCAGCCATGTTAATTGTTTGCATTTGACACCTCGAGAAGTGGAAACCTCCACGACTTGCATTTAAAGCAGTTCACTTCGTTGGTTTAGCATGTTAGTATGCTAACTTTTGTTTATTAGCAGTAAACACAAAGTACAGCTGTGGCTGAGAGAAATGTCATAAGATTTACAGGTATTTGGTCATAAACCAAAGGCAAAGATCTGCCGGTGTAACTAGGATAAGTCAAGGTGTCAAAGATTTTAAATTAAGAGGATTCCTCTCGCTTCATGAATGTTTGGATGCTAATTCATCAAAGAGATGTTTTCGATATTTTGATCTGGACAAAAGTGGTTGACTGACCAACCCACATGAATAGAGTCTAGCAACTAACGTGAGATAAACAACACCCAAAAGCTTATATTTACATTATATATTTACAGGTTTCATGATAGCGCCCTCTGTCTTTGCTTTTGGTACGCAGCTGATTCTCTACCTTCAGAAAAAACCATCTTTGGTTATTAAATTAGTTTGTTTTCCTCTCCTGGCTGACGGTTACACAGCAGCTATTTACACAAAGAGCACTGGCTTTGAAAAAACAACCCTAGTGTCTCCTCCTTTATATACAAACAAGACTCATCTTGTTTGCATGCTGTCTAATTGGCTTGTCAGCTGTGGCAGTTTGAACATCTCAAAGACATACCAAATGGCGAGATTGGTTCATTTTTCAGCTCATCATAGAGGCCTGAAGACTGAAGTAGTATCACTCTTACATATAGTACATGCACACTGATATCTCTTCAATTTGAGAATAAATAAATATTAAAAGTGCATCACATAAGCACTTTGATATGATTTTTAATGGCAGTAAGGGATTCCTAAATGTGATTTGTGTTGTGTTTAAGGCTTCATGCACCACTGATGAACACCAAGCACAATATCCATCAGAGAATGAAGTGCCTTAGAGTTTTACTGATAAACACACGTCTGTCAGAGCTGCTGTAGCAGACATACTCTCTTGCTCATACACAGAGCCAAACTACCAAACTAGGAATGACAGACTGGCGACCAGCTGTGGAGAAACGCAAAGGTCCTTTTTTCCGCTTTGGCCTGAGACAAGATAACTGCCTCTACCTGGAGAGTAAAAGTCTTAAAAAATTGCCTTTTCTATCTGTGTATTTTGTTGCCAACCACTGGTTTGTATTTCATTTCCAGACCTCAGCATTGTCTTTCTCTACAGCTACCATGTATTTCTTGACATATGACATATTTCACCCCTTTGTGTTCACTTCAGCTCATGCAGGGATAAATTTAGCTTCAGGTTTGTTCGGAAAACCGATGGCAGTAGTCGCAGTGACCAAGGTCTCAGAGGGATCCTCGAGAGACTTGTCAACATTCCTACTAAAATGCTCTGACTCCAAACAGTTGCTGCAGTAGGGCGTTTATATAAGCTACTTAAACTCAGCGTACGTTAATGTCATCTTGAAGGATTAGATTCTAAATGGGTTTTTCCGTCCCTGCCATAAGCTGCATGCTGAGTTTGCCTAGCAACACCAGTTTGTTTTATCTCAAGATGATAAATGGCATTGCAGTGAATGTTCATCAGGCAGCTGCTGCTCCTCTGCACTGCTGTGATGAACTGTGTGGGTTTGTCTTTCCACCATGTGTGGCAGGAGGCTCAGCAGTCTGTTGTACTACATGCTAAATGACCCAGAAGCACTTACATTACCCTGCAGTCCCAATGCTGTGGCTGCACCCTGTTCAGTTACCTCAGGCTGGCCTTGGAGGGTAGCGAGGGCAGCGAATATGAGATTATCCAACTGGTCAACAACATGCTGCTGCTGCCTCAAAGCTAATCAGCAATTATCCCCAAATACTCTGAGTATCACATCATGTAAAGTAGTCAGAAAGGAACTGAGCCAACATAATCAGAGCGAATTGCATTTCACAGTACTCCCTCTTTGGTGTAAATGGTAAGTCATAGAGATTGATTAGTAACTACCCCAAATGAAAGTTTCATTAAATTTGAGCAGAGGGAGTTATATGATTTTTGTCTGCTGTCCTTCTTTGAATCTAAAAAGGTGATTTCTCAAGCATGTCTGATGAAGTGATAAAACATGCAAAGCAAATTTGTCCACTATTCATATCAATATTATTTTGAGATTTTTCCATAGTCCCAGCTGAGTGACAAGAATTGACTGATGAGTGTGTGTGGATATGATATGACTTGGATGAGCGGGTGTGCAAATCTAAGATAGTGTGAAATGAACTTTGATCAGTGTGGGCTCGAGGTTGATTTTAACACCCTCAGATTTCCGCTGTCATGTCACACCATGTAGTAGCCTTGTTAGGACCCGTCATCTGAAGTGAATCACCTACTGCTGTCAAACTGCTGCTTTTGTGGGAGAGTACTGTACTGGCATGGTTGGATCATACATAAACAGTCGATAGTTTCACTAAATCTCCATTTATTAATTGTTTTGTTTTTGACCTCTTAGATACAAGACAGACCTTTCTAAATTATTTTCCAAAATATTTCCTGAAGCAAAGACACAGTAGCTAAAGCACCATTTTTATAGCAGCAAATCTTAACATATTAACAATCTTTCCGGTACTGAACTTTTTCAGATAATATGCTAGAACATTTTTTTACGGTTAAGTGACAAAGCCATCTAGTAGTCATAGGAATTTTGACTCATCTTTTTGGGAGCAAATGAGGAAGATGGAGGTGGGGTTTCATGGAGTGTCAACAAAATGTTGGAAAATTTGTTCATTTCCTATTTCCTACCAACAGGGAACATTGGTTCCTTTTAATAATAAACCTTAACCAAGTGGTTATGAAATAATCATAATGAGGCAATTCCCCTTATCTTAACAAAGTAACCAAAGGTTAATTAAACTTAACCAAGTAGTGTTTGTGAATTTCCCTAAGTGTTATGAGATCAGAAAACTGTTTATTTTTTGTGATTTGTGACTGTTTCAGAGGGAATAAAGAAAACATGTCATCCTATGGAAAGTAAAACATCTGTGTTCTTTCAGAGTTGATGGGCAGGTGACCTGTTTTGTTTTAGTCTTTCATTTGGATTTGAACAGTGTTTGTCAGTCCTACACAAATTTGTTTTGATGTATCCTTGTTGCAGTAGTGTGG